>CM076580.1:622462600-622696720 GCA_034641835.2 Pinus albicaulis | reverse complement strand
CATTCTGCGCATGTACAACTCAAAGCATCCACGCACATGGGACGAGAGCCTCCCCTATGTACAACACAGTTATAACCGGGTTCTCCACGCTTCATCGGGCCATAGCCCTTCAGGGCCAGATCTCAGCCACTTGGCAACCAGCTGAGCAGCCATGCTGCTGGCACTGTCAGCTGACCAACCCAGTGTTCAAACTGCTGACAGCAGAGTTTCCACCATGATCACACATCCGCCAACAGGTTCATGATATATTGGACAGAGCCAATGCGAAGTACAAACAGCGCCATGATCAACACCGTGTGCCACACCACTTCCAGGTGGGCGACAAAGTATGGCTACATTTGCAGAAGGAGCGCCTCACTGGACCCCACCGCAAGCTTCGCCCGCTCCGATACGGGCCGTACACCATCACCAAGGCTGTAGGTAACAATGCCTTCGAGCTTAGTATTCCACCATTCCTTGGTCTGCACCCAGTCTTCAATGTGGATCACCTTCGTCCTTACTTTCCACCTCTACTGGACACCTCGGACATTGCAGAACAAATCACACCAACAGAGTTAAACCCAGACTGCATGGAACAGGCCACCACAGATTGTATCATGGACATGCAAATCAAGAACACTCGTCAACAACAGATCCAACTGTATCGGGTTGTCAAAGTTGGCCAACTCCTGCACCAAGGAAAGTGGTTCACCAGGGACCAAGTTCAACAGAAATTTCCTCATCTCATGGAGGAACTTAACGCAATGGGGACCATTGATTCCTAAGGGGGGAGGAATGATCTAGGTGGATATTGGTGGCCACCCGCCTATTCCACTTGGGCCCCCACCATTGTCTCTTTCAGTTTTTCAGTTTTGGCATAACTTACTATTTTTAGCAGTTTTTCGGGTCCTGAATTTCCGGAGCCGTTTTGAGGCCCTAAACGACGTTTTTTGGGTATGAAATTTGTTGCAATTTTGATCATCAAAATCGTCACAAAAGTTGTAGTCCTCGGATAGAGCTTTCTAATGATGTATCATGTGCGCCAAACGGAGATAGTATGCCAAAGTTACGTCCCTGGGAAGTTGAAACACCAATTTACCCAAACGGGGCCCATAGTTTTGGCGCTTCATCTCCTAGGGTTAGGTTTTTGGGATGTTGAGGGCTCTCCATTGTTTCTCAATAATAAATAGGCCCTCGAGCCTCATTGTAACTCAGTTCAGAGGTCTATAGCCACCACATCTCTTCTCAGAGATTCGCTACCAGCACCCTAGCTATTTTATTTCCATTATGTCTGTAAGCATCTTTCTGTTATTCGATATTAATGAAATGAAGTGTTATTTCCGCTGCATCTCTGTATTTATGGTTATGTGTTTATTCTGTTGCATTCCTGCATAAATCCGGATCATCAAAGTCTTCAAAGATTCAAAGTTGGTGGTGAGATAAATCAGGAATCAATGACAAGCTATGCACCCTCGTCTTCGAGCCTACAGGAATGAAGTATGGGATCTAGTGGAGAATTTCTTCTTGGCCATTAACATACAGTTCATGCCAAGAGACCAAAATTGGATGGTTGATTCACTCGTTGTTGCAGCTAGTAATTTTCTTCCACCGCAAAACCCACTGCTCAGGTATGAAGTTGAGGTACGCTATCATCCTTATACCCCAAATAACATTAAACACTAGCAGGTGTTTGAAGACAAAGAGAAAGTTAAAAATTCCATAGATATGGTTGTGGAATTCTCTAATCTGGTGATTGATGTTGTGGAAGAAGATACTGAGGAGCAGCCCCAAACCAAGTGGGAAGAAATAGTGGCAGGACATCGGGTGCTACAACTAAAAGGGAATGTCATCCCCAGAGGCCTTATGCCCTTGGAGAGGTTGTTTGACAAGAATGACATCCCAATTAATCCCAGCAAGTTGACACAAGATGATCAGGTGAATGATATAAACATTGGGATGGAGGGAGACCCAAAGGTAGTGAAGTTTTCTAAAGGAGTCCTAGAGGAATATCAAGACCAATATTTCCGGTTGTTTCAGGCCTATAAAGATGTTTTCACGTGGTCGTATGAAGACCTGAAAAATTTTGACGTGGAGGTCATACAACACAAGATCCCTCTCAAGGGAGATGCCACACCTCATAAACAGAAACTAAGGAAAATCAATCCATTGTTGCTTCCATCTATCAAAAAGGAAATCAAAAATTTGTTGCCGGCCAAAATTATAGTTCCCCTGAGGTATTCAGAGTGGGTGGCCAATTTGGTTCCAGTCCGAAAGAAGAATGGAGAAATAAGGTTGTGTGTGGATTTCCGAAATTTAAATAGGGCTTCCCTCAAAGTAAATAACCCCCTTCCCAAGATGGATCACATTCTGCAGAAAGTGGTAGGATCTTTCTGGATGTTCATGATGGACGGCTTCTAGGGATACAATCAAGTGGCGGTCCTCCCTGACGATTAGAAGAAAACAACGTTTACCACGCCATGGGGGACTTTCATATATGCCCAAATACCCTTCAGCTTAATCAATGTGGACGCCACTTTTTAACGAGCAATGGATATTGCTTTTGTGGGGGAACAAAATAAATTTGTGGTGATATACCTAGACGATATCACTATTTTAAAAAAAAATGATTTTGGGCATAGTGAGCACCTGCATCGGACCTTTGAGAAATGGCGCAGGTATGGTTTGTCATTGAACCCTCAAAATTCTATGTTTGCTCTGGAAGAAGGGAAGTTGCTTGGACACATAGTAACAAAAGAGGGAGTGAAAATTGACCCCAAGAGGGTAGAAGTAATCAATGGCATCGCACTACCCTAAAATAAAAAATAATTTAAAGTGTTTCTGGGAAGAATAAACTTCTTAAGGAGGTTTATCCCAAACTATGTTGAGATAGTTCGACACATCACGAAAATGCTCAAGAAGAACAATGAAGTAAAATGGACTCTTGAGTCGAGGAATTCTTTCAACAGAATTAAACAAGATTTTGCAGAGGCACCATATTTGCAGGTCCTGACTACAGTAAGCCTTTCATGATATTCTCTTTCGCATCACCTCATACAATAGCCGCAGTTTTACTGGAAAAGAATGAAAATGGGTATGAACAACCGATTGCCTTCTTTAGCCAGGTGTTGCAGGATGTAGAGGTAAAATACAAAATTCTGGAGAAATAGGCTTACGCCCTGGTCAAATATTTAAAATATTTCTGGATATATGTACTTCAGTTGGCTATAATTGCCTTCGTCCCCACAGCTGCAGTAAGGGTATTCTATTCAGGGAGATAGTGAAGGTAAGAGGGTAAAATGGATTGAAAAAATTCAGGAGTATGAGCTAGATATATGGCCTACGAAGCTCATTAAAGGACAGGGCCGGTTTGGAAAAAAATATTATCTGATTCAAATTACCAGGCATTGGGTATAAATTTTTCCATGGAAGGAGGAGAAGTACCAGAGGGTATGGAAGCATAGCCTGGAGTAGAAAACATGGCACAAAAGACACATATGAAATGCCTCCTCATCACTTGGTACAAAGATTTCGTACAGTACCTCCTTACTCTAAGATGTCCCCTAAATTTCGACGAAGCAAAGTACTATACCCTGAGATTAAAATCTCAGAAGTACGTTGGAGCTAATGGCCAACTATATTGGAGAGATCCCTCAGGAATTCTGCTACTATGTCTTACAGAGCAAGAAGTGAAGGAGGTGATGGTTGAATTTCTCGAAGGCATTTGCGGGGGACATTACAGCTGGTGGTCCATGGCTCATAAAATCTTGAAGGTTAGTTTCTTCTGGCCTCGATTATTCGGAGATGTTCATGCTCATGTTCGGGCATGTGAAAAGTGCCAGATGTTCGTAGAAAAGCAGAAGTTCACTCCTCTACCGATGATACCGGTGCATATCAAAGAGCCATTTCAACAGTGGGGTATTTATTTTACTGTGGAAATTCATCCCGCATCCAGCAGTCAACACAAATCGATCCTCACCGCCACTGACTACTTCACTAAATGGGTAGAGGCAATACCTGCTAGAAACGATACAGATGCAGTCATGATCAAATTCATGGAAGAAAATATAATAGCAAGGTTCAGGTGCCCAGTCAAGATTGTCACAGAAAATGCTCAGGCCTTTAAGTCCGCCAAGTTCATTACTTTATGTTAGCAGTATAACATCAATTTGGGGCACTCTACGGCCTATTACCCCTAGGGGAATGGGTTGGCTGAGTCTTCAAATAAACCTTGGTGAGGGTGCTGAAGAAGACCGTAAGTGAAAACTAGAAGAACTAGGACTTCGAACTAAAATTTTCACTCTAGGAAAATCATATTACTAGCAAGAGGTCCACGAGTAAGTCCTTTCAAAAATAAAAACATGTACAATTTGTCTCCATTTGTTTTCTTAATGAATGAGTAATTTAACCATGAAGCATAGATGAATTTGTGAGTTTTAAGCATGAAAATAAGGCTAAACAACACTGAAAAATAGTGTATAATAGCTAAATAACATCACACATAAGTTTTACACAACAGGCATGATGAAGCAGTTCACCCTTCCTAGGCTACATTTGTTGGTCCAGATCCCAATGGCATATCTGTCTTTGTCACTATGCTCAAAATTGGAAATACATGTGTTTAAAAGTCTCTAATGGTTGTTTCTTCTGCACCAGTGGCTCTAGAATGCTCAAATTAGTCTATACAGACTCTTGTTTCACCCGAATTGGTCGAAAATTGACCTCCCTAGCCATTTTCCAAATCTCAGCTAAAATTGCTCCACTAAAAGTGGAGAACTGCAGTATAACTACGATTAAAATGGTAAATTCTTCCTAATTTTTGGAGGCATGCTTTAAATTCTTCCACTTAAACCACTAACATTGAAGTCTGGTGGTTAGGGGCGGGATGGTCACAAACCGAACCCCCCATAAACCACGTAGTTATGGATTAAACATTTAAACACTGCCAAAACTCGGAGCGGAACCCAGAGTGTAATCAGTGTTCCAAACTATCACATTAGAAACCAACGCAACCTGTGCCTTGTGAATAGGCTAAGCTTCCAGGGTTAAGGTTTATGAAACCGTAGCATATGACTTCGCAGTTTTGAAATGTTTTAACATGTGAGTAGTATCTGTTGGAGCCGTCGGCATCGGAGTTATGTAACTGTCGGGTTAAATGTTTTTTGACAGGACATATAACACGTGTGACCACACTCAATTGGGGCCGTCGGCGGGTTGGGACCACCGGCAGTCCCCCCCCCCCCATATGCAACATTATTAACGTTTAAATATAACTAGCGCCCTACAGGGGTAAGGATCACCGTATAGAAGAGTTGGTTGAGATCTGTGCTGGCGTGCTGGAGGTCACGGGGTCGAACCCCCCGAACTCCAAACAAAATTTTGGTCAACTGTTCAGGGGACATGTGGCAGCCTCCGGGTTGGCCACGTGTCACCCATCCAACGGTACCCACAAAAATTGGTACATATCCTTCAAACGACCCAGAAAATACCACATGGTGAAACATGACTGGTTTAAGAAAAAAAAATATCGTGAGAATATGCCACCCTTTATGACTGTACCTACATGCTAACTGGGCATCCCAGTCACTCCTCTCACAAAATTTTAGTTGTTTAGTAAAATGATTAGAACGCGATATCTTCCTCATACACCATCAGTTTTTCGAACCGTTTTTGGCACCGGAATTGCAACGACGAGATCTACTCGGTTGCTCAGGTTCGGTACAGTTTCGAGAAATTTAAATTTTGAGAAAAATATATGATCTCCTGATCACACCTCCCCATTGGGAATATTTTGGACCCCAAAACACTTTAATTACCTATTCAGAAGATGAGGGTATAGCTCCCTCACCTTTTCAACTTCCATCCACCTTTCCTTACTTGGTTTACTGCCCTTGAGCCCAACTCGAAGGTAATCGACACTTCCCCTCTTAGAAGTGTGTGTTCTCCTATCAAGGATGGTATCCTCCTTGAGCTCATCCATAAATTCTAGTGATAAATATTCTATAGGCAGCAACTGAACATCACTCCCTTGATCATCAATCAAAGGAGGCTCATACAAACATAGCTTTTACACTTTGAAAACTGAATACATTTGCATATATGAAGGCAAGTCAAGTTGAAATGCATTATTACCAACTTTTTTGATGATCTTGAATGGACCATAGCGATTGGGCTTGAGATTTTTACCTTATCCTTGGATCCTTTCTTTTCTTATGTGCAACCATACCTCATCCCCTTCTTGAAACTTGTGATCAACTCTACGTTTTTCATGCCTCTCCTTGTATTTTATTTGACTCTTCTCAAGTTGTTCCTGAACTTTTTGATGGATAATCTAAATTTTCTCAATGAACTTTCAAGCCTTGTCAATATCACTATGCCCATCAATTGCCACATCCTTCTCAAAGATGAAGTCTAATGGTGAATTCGGCAAACACCCAAAGTAGGATTCAAAAGGTGAAGTATTTGTAGAAGAGTGCTTGGCTCGGTTGTAAGCGCGCTAAATGTAATGCAGTTGTTCATCCCATAACTTGGGATGTTTGCTGCAATATCCTCTCAATAGATGCACAACAGTTTTGTTCATCATCTCGGTTTGGCCATCAATTTGCGGATGAAAAGAAGTACTCTTTTTCAACTTTGTGTCCATCATCTTCCAAAGATTGGACCAAAAATTCCCAACGAACCTGGAATCCCTGTCAGCAACAATAGAAGTTGGCAATCCATAATGAACCCATACATGTTGAAAATAAATTTTAGTATTTTGTTTAGCAGTAATGGTTTTCTTAAATGGCATAAGTATACACATTTTACTAAATCTATCCACAACTACATAAAGATAATCATGTTGTTTTCTTGACATAGGTAGACCTCCAAAAAAGTCCATGGAGACACTCTCCCATGGCCTTGATGGTACCAGTAGTGGCGTGTACAACCCAAGCTTCCTATTAGTAGGATTGCTTGTTTCACACATAGAAAAACCTCTTATAAAATGTGACACACTATCTATCATGCAAGGCCAAAAGCAATACCTCTATAGATACACCACTGTTTTGCTTACCCCAAAGTGTCCAACAGTAAGAGACGAATGAGCCTCTCTCATGACACTAAGCCTCTCTCCTTGTGGTATACATAACTTACCCAAATGAAATAGAAATTTTTTATGCATGTGATAATCATTTTCCTCAACTTGATTCCCTTCACTCAAACTAGTATACACATCTTGAAAATCAGCATCATATGCATATTGTTCTATGTAACTCTCATGTACAATAGAATCATTTTTAAGTAAATTAGAAGCACTTGTAATTGGCCTTGAAAGAATATCAGAAAATTTACTGAAAATACCTTTCTTGTACCTTATAACCAAGTGAAATTATTAAAGAAATCCCATCCACCTGAAATGTCGTGATTGCTACAATTTTGTTTGCGACTGCAAGTACTGTAATGGTTGGTGATCGGTATGTATAGTCGTCTCTTTACCCATCAAGTACTGTTTCCAATTCTTGAAACTTTGTACCAACGCATACAATTCTTTGTCATATGTAGGATAATTAGTTGCAACACCATTGAATGTTTCAGAATGAAAAGCGATAGGCTTACCATGTTGCAAAAGTACTGCGCCCATGGCATAATCACTAGCATTGGTTTGTATCTCAAATGGTTGTCTAAAATTTGGTAATACAAGGACTGGAGCTAAACTGATCTTGCCTTTTAAAGCTTCAAAATCTTGCTTCTATTTTCCTCCCCATTGGAAGTCTTTCTTCACACTTGTCACTACATGCATAGGAGCTGCTATGGCAGAAAAGTTAGCAATCAAGTTTCTCCAATACTGAGTTGCACCTAAGAAACTTATTACCTCGGTTATTGTTTTGGGAGTGGACCAATTCACAATGGCTTTCACTTTATAAGGATCAATTCTCAACTCGCCTCCTCCTACAATGTGTCCCAAATAAACCAGAGAAGTCTTTCCAAATTCACACTTTGACATCTTAAGAAATAATTTCTCTTTCTTCAAAAAATCAAGCACCCTTTTCACATGCAAGACATATTCTTATCTTGTTTTTCTAAAAATGAGTATATCATCTAAATACACAATCACAAATTCATCAAGAAATGGACGCAAAACATTATTCATAACACGCATGAAAGTTTCCGGTGCATAACACAAACCAAACGGCATAACCAACCACTCAAAGAGTGCTTGTTTGGTTTTGAATGCAGTATTCCATATATCACTTTCTGCAATTCTTACTTGATGATATCCACTTCATAAATCTAAATTAGTGAAAAAAATTTATTCTTTCAGCTAATCTAGCAAATCATCTATCCTTGGGAGTGGGTATCGATTCTTTACCGTTATCTTGTTCAAAGCTCTGAAGTCTACACACATGCGCCAAGTCCCATCTTTCCTCATAATCAAGACTATGGGTGAACCACATGGCGAAGTGCTTGGCCTTATGAGTCTGTTGTCCAACATGTCCTTGATTTTCCTCTTTAATTCAGCATTCTCCATTATCAAAATGTGATACATGCCAATGTTTGGAAGAGGACAATCTTGTTGCAACTGAATCTCATGTTGAATCTCCCTTTTTGGAGGCAATCCTATTGGCTCTTGAAACATCTCATGATGTGCATCAACTACATAATATAAATATGATTTCAACTTAGGATCGCAATCCTCAAATGATTCATGATTAACATCAGCTTTAGGCTTAATCATTAGAAGAACAAAATTCTTACTTGAATTCACTAGCCTCTTTACCTGTCCAACATTTACCATTGCAATATTTGTCTTCTTGCGATGTGCTCTAACAATGTACTCCTTGCCATCTTTGAATAAATGGTATTTTTTCTCATGGACATGGAAGCACTTTCTTCTCATACAAGTAAGGACTTCCCAACACAATACCTGTAATATCAAGCGGAACCACATCTCATTAAACTGTGTCAACAAAATGTGCAGTTATTGCAAAGAGCAATATGCACTTCTTTGAAACCTGTAAATTTGCATCCTTACAAATCCACCCAAGTGGATATGGTTTTGGATGTGGAATGGTATCAAGATTAAGTTTCTTGACCAAGTCTTCAGAGATTAATTTTTTTTGTGACCCACTGTCAAACAGTCTGTCAATCTTGGTATGTTTTGATATGACCCTCACATGAAACAGTTCAATTCTCTCTTCTTCATTTGTAGCTTGTATGTGACAGTTTGATGTACTAGTACTAGGTTTTGTTTCAATTTCTTTCCCTTTCATGTTATTCAATCCCATGGCTATAATTTTAGATTCATCACTTGAATCATCTCCTAAGTCATGTTGAGTTGTAGTTGCAGTTTTTTGCTTCCCTTTTTTATTGTTATACTTGCGTCTCTTTTTAGGATGTAATTTCCAACAATTTTTCTCTTCATGGCCTTCTCTTGAACAATGTTTACAGACCACTTTTTCCCCCTCTTTCTTGACAGATGCATTCTTTTTTTGCTTACCTTTTTAGGTCTTCTCTTTGTTTTTACCCTTAAAATGTTTCTTCCTACCCTCATCAGTAATGTTTTTCCCTCTAGCTTCTAAATGTGTGGCCTGAACACAAACTTCATCTAAGCTTGTAGGGTTAAACATGAGAATAGTATTTCTAAGGTAGCTATGTAAGCCTCCTATGTACTTGAGAAAATTATCTTGGCTCTGAAAATCTACCCCTAATAAGAGAGCTCTTCTCCTAAATTCTTGGGTGTATTCTTGCACATTTTTCCTTTCAATTCTCTAAAATGTTTCCAGTTCATTATGGCTTTCTGCATGTGAGCTAATGGATAAAAATTTTGTTTTATTGCAGTAATGAAATTATTCCATGATAGGATAATCTTACCATTCTTCTTGATCTCCTCATTTGTCTTTGCTTCCCACCAAACAAGTGTTGCACCTTCCATTCTCAATGAAGCTAGTTGGATTTTGGTATCATCATCATGAAGGTTCTGAATTCTCAAATAGACCTCCAATTCCCTAATCCAATTATCAATATTTTCTGCATTGACTTCACCATTAAAAATTGGCATTTCAAACTTAAAATCAAGTTTTAGAAAAGGACTTTTACCATTGTTCTTTGACTTGTGTGGTTGTTGTACTGAAGATGAAGTAGAGGATGATGATGATGAGAGTTAGGATCGATAATTTCCGCTGCCTTCATTTCCTCCATTTCCCTTCTTTGATTTATCTTCATCATTTTGACCTCCTGATGATCCCTGACCTTCCTTGTGAGTTTTGGATACTTATCCTTCTAGTCTCTCACTCCTTTCTTGATAAAGTACTCTCACCATCTCAGTCATGTCAAGGAATGATTTCCTAAACACTCTTTATTATTCTTTGGGATCCACCTCTTCATGGATTTCTTCTTCCTCTGGAGGCATGCTTAATGCTACTTTTGCTTCTTTTGGAGGTGAACTAGATGGTGGAGAATGTGGCAATCTTGCCCTCATTTGTTGTGGCTCACTTTGAGACCCTCTTGCTTCAACCAATTTTCCTTCTCCTCTCTTAAGCTTGAGCCTAGTAAGCATGTGAACACTTGAAAACAGTTAAAAAAATATTTTCACACAACAACACCAGAGAATAAACTCTAGCTCTGATACCAACCTGATCTGAAAGGACTGTATTAGTTTTTTTTGCTAAGTGTCCTTTAAGTAATAAAAACATGTACAATTTGTCTCCATTTGTTTGCTTAAGGAATGAGTAATTTAACCATAAAACATAGATGAATTTGTGAGTTTTAAGCATGAAAATAAGCCTAAATAACATTGAACAATAGTGTATAGCAAAGAGATAACATCACACATAAGTTTTACATAGTTGACATGATGAAGCAGTTCACCCCTCCTAGGCTACATCTGTTGGTCCAGTTCCCAATGGCATGTCCCTCTTTGTCATTATGATCAAAATTGCAAATACATGTGTGTACAAGTCTCTCATGGATATTTTTTCTCTGCACCAGTGGCTCCAGAATGCTCAAATTAGTCTAGATAGACTCTTGTTTCACCCAAATTGGTCGAAAATTGACCTCCCTAGCCATTTTCCCAATCTCAGCTACAATTGCTCCACTAAAAGTGGAGAACTACAATTTAACTGCAGTTAAAATGGTAAATTCTGCCTAATTTTTGGAGGCGCACTTTAAATTCTACCACTTAAACCACTAACATTGAAGTCTGGTGGTTAGGAGTGGGGTGGTCACAAATCGACCCCCCCATAAACCCCTTGGTTATGGATTAAACATTTAAACTCTGCCAAAACTCAGAGCGGAACTCGGAGTGTAATCAGTGTTCCAAACCATCGCATTAACAACCAATGCAACCTGCACCTTGTGAACATGCTAAGCCATCAGGGTTAAGGTTTATGAAACTGTAGCATTGGACGTCGTGGATTTGAAACATTTTAACATGTGACCAGTATCTGTTGGACATGCCAACATCAGAGTTATGTAACTGTCGGGTTAAAAAAATTTGATGCGGCATATAACACATGTGACCACATTCAATTGGGGCCACCGGCGGGTTGGGACCACCGGCGGTTCCCTCACATAAGAAACATTATTAACGTTTAAATATAACTAGCGCCCTATGGGGGTAAGCACCTTATAGAAGAGTTGGTTGAGGTCTGTGCTGATGCGCCGGAGGTCACGGGGTCGAACCCCCCAGACTTCAAACATAATTTTGGTCAATTGTTCAGGGGACACATGGCAACCTCTAGGCTGGCCACGTGTCACCCATCCAACGGTGCTCACAAAAATTCGTACATATCCATCAAACGACCCAGAAAATGCCACATGGTGAAACATGACTAGTTTAAGAAAACAAAATATTCTGAGAATATGTCGCCCTTGCTGACTCTATTTGCATGCTGACTGGGCATCCCAGTCACTCTTGTCACAAAATTTTAGTTCTTTAGGAAAACGATCAGAACGTGACATCTTCCTCATACGGCATTGATTTTTCAAACCATTCATGGTGCTGGAATCGCAAAGACGAGATCTACCCGGTCGCTCAGGTTCAGTACTGTTTCGAGCAATTTCAATTTTTAGCAAAATACATGATCTCCTGGTCAGAATATGAATGTGGTGAGGGATTTTCCAAAATCACAATTTTAGCATTTAAGGAATTATATGATTAAAGATTAAAAATAAGATACCTTCACTTACCGGAAATGTGGACAAGCTATTTATATCGAGAAGAGTGTGGTTGTTGTTGCTGGGTCATGAAATATGAAGTAAAAGGATATGATCTACTTCTTCTTTCTCTTGGTTGTCTGAATTGAGGATGAGAATGGAATATTTATTTCTATGGTTATTGAATTGAGTCCTATTACAAACTTTTGAAATCATGAAGTCTTAATTTGTTCCCATTGAGTGGCATAATTCTTATCGATGTGAATAAATGTGTTCATATCGAACATAGAACAGAAATTGTTGGATCACTGGTCATTAATGGATGCCATTAACCAACACGAGAATACTCACCATTGATGTCAATCTGAGTAAAGATAACTAAGTACATATTACTAGGTACGAATAGATGTGTTGAAGTTGAGTCACCTAGAAGATCCAACAAACAGGGCATTGATGTATTCCCACTATTTATTGGTGAGAGAAATTTTCATTAAGGCATGCAAGCCTCAAGGTACAAGAAATATCTATAGCCTTGATCCCAGATGATGTGTCGGAGTCGCATTAGGGGAATTTTGAGGTCTAAAATGGGCCTCCTAAGGAAATTATAAAATAATAGTGGAAATAATTAAATAAGATTTGATGACATCATTAAATTTTAGAGTGAAAAAAGAGAAAAATACTTTTCAACTCGTATTTTCCACTTATCTCCCAAAGTTTTTACTCAAATTTCGAGTAGGAGTACTCGTTCGATGCAAAATTTAATTCCTCATCCAAGGAGTACCCATATTGCATACTTTCGATGGACCCTACTACACAAAAAATGATAAATACATGAAAAATGTGATTGCAATCACGTTTTTTCATGTATTTCTCATTTTTCACATAGCAAGGTCCATCGAAAGTATGCAACATGAGTACTTCTTGTATGAGGAATTAAATTTTTCATCCAACGAGTACTCCTGCTCAAAATTTGAGTAAAAAATTTGGGAGATAAGTTGAAAATACGAGTTGAAAAAGTAGTTTTATTATTATATTATTTTTTAATCTTTTTACCCTTTTACTTAAAAAATGGTGAATCATCCCCCATGGTTGACATCATCATCTTGAATCCTATTGGTTCTGATAAATTTTATTTTGGTTGTTCACTTTTCTTAGGAGGCCAATTTTAGACCTCAAAATTCCCCTAATGATGGGTCAAAACTCGTTAGGAGTAAGGCCTTAATGAATCCTCCATCATCTAACGTGAGTGTACATAATATTTTGAAGGACTATGGATGAAAATTTTGTATTGAAGTGGGATTTATTTGACAATAAAGAAAATGAAAATTGGGTGACTGAGATTTGTAAGGGAGCTAAATGACTTTATTTTTGGGAAAGATAAGTGAAAATGATGCAAGAAAGTATGACGATTGTGAAGGAAAATGAGTTTTTTTGGTAGTATGGAGATGGATAGTTATGGGTCAACTATGGGCTTGGAATGAGTAGCGTTGGTAAAATTGGTATTTTGTTTAGTAGCAATGGTGTAATGGATATGATTTGACATGAAATGATCATGCTCTTCGGAAAGAAACTTGGTAATTTTCGTGCATATAGTGATATTATTTCCTCATGTCCTGGAACCTGCAAAAAATTATCACTTTTTTCTGCAATTAAATTTAAGTCTATCGAGAGAGAGAGAGGTGATTAGTTTCTCTTCATCTTCATATATACACAAAAAAACTCATAAATAATACTAATAAAACAAATTCAAGAAAAATTAAATGCACTTTTACCTGTTTCTTACCAAATTTTAGCTTGAAACCTCTTCTCCATACACTTAATGCTTCATCAATAGACCATAAACCAAATTTTCATAAGCTATCTAATTGTTTCGATTCTCCGACTACCAAAAATCTGGATCATTACGTTGCCTTACTGCTTTAAAACCTGCAATTAGACTTGGATGGTGGTTTTTATGTAGGTCTAAGCATGTAACTATGTTTTTCCTTTTTATTTAGAGCTCCACCCTTGTCCATGATCCCATGGATCAAGAAAATGCTCAAAATTCAAAATTCTTGGATTGGCTTGAAACTAGCACCAAAGCATATATCTCATCATTCTGAATCCAATGCACTTTGTTTCACTGAAATTCGACTTTAGCTTCTCCTGGAATCGTGTTATGATCCTTTTGGGAAACAACTAAAAAAATGAATTTTGGGTCGCAGGTACGCCCAGTCAGCGATCCATACGCTGACTGGGTCATGACACATGGAAAGTTTTCATTAGTTCATCATTGCCAATGTGTGATTGACACTTGGCACTATTTGGTTGGTTGACACGTGGTTAAATTTGATTGGTTAACGATTTTATTATGGTGGCCCAATGAGGAGGTGCCACGTGGAACAACCATTAGTTGCCACGTGGCCTACTCATGGTGGGATAAAATTTATGTGAGGTCACAAGAGCTTCCATAGGAATTGAACCCAAGACCTCCTACCAACAACCAAAGCACTCTAAGTAACTCAACTACATCATTTCTTGTTAGCCAAATTCCAAAAACATATATTTAAGTGTGATGGGCATGCACTTTTGGAAAGGGGCTAGCACTAAGCCCTAGACCCTGACTATATGACTCCCATATGACCACGGGCACGGATCTGGGGACTTATATTAACTATCCTACAATTTCTCCCATCGATCGCGAAGGCCATATTCACGCATCGTTCCTGATTTATAGGCTCATCGGTTGAGTTTGGGTCGAAATGTATGATTCTTAACAATAGAATTGGGTTGAAACTAAAACAATCATATCTTTCTCAATGTTTGGTCAAATGAGGTGAAAAAAGAGTCAAAACAAGGGTTTTCAATAGTTATGGATCCATTGGAGACATAATTTTTTATGTTTGAGCTTTCTAAAGGTATTTAATTATACTTTTGATTACGAATTTAGATTTCTTATCTAGTTTTTATTGTAAATTTTAAAACTAACTTGGTTCAAATTTTTTCTTCTGATCTTCCAAATCGCCGGGAGCACAAGAAGAGAGAACAATCAGAAATATCGAAGCCCTTTATTCAATTATAATGTGAAATTTAAAAGACAAAACACAAATATTTTATTTCTAAATTCATATTATGGCTCTCAAAACTCTATTTGTTGTCCTATTTTCTCAAATATTCTTTCTCTTTCTTCATCTTCATACAAATCGTTAGTGATTTGGGTGGCTTTTACTGCACCACCAAATAAAATAAAATTGCAAATAACATGAAATCTAAAAAAAAAACATCACAAAACTTGATTGTATTCATTACCTACTCTAGTCTACAAGAAATAGAAGAATTGATCAAGTGTATGAATATTTCCATTGTAACCATGTGCGTAACATGATTAAAATGATATTCATTCTAAGGTTAGAAAAATATGCATTAAAAATCATCAAAGCATGAAAAACCAGTTGTTTAGATAATAAAATTAAAAAGTAAAGAAGGGAGAGCATTCTTCGAATTCTTAATTACATGTGAACTACTCCAATTGGTTGATATTTCCTGTTGCACACATAGATTAGTACAATTTTTTTATTTTTTTTAATTTAATATGCCAAAATTATTTTAATATGATTTTAACCATGCATCTTAAAAATGAATGCAACTATAATGACTTGTCTAAACTTCAAAATAAACACCTATGTATACATCCCCGACAACAATGCTAAAATGTTGGGTGATTTAATGGTTAGTTAAATCCCTATCATTTAATTTTTAACCCGGAGTTTCATAAACTAACAAGGTATACTTGTACTATATGTACTAGGTAGTTATCTTTCAGATTAGATTAATCTAGTGTAGTTAAAATTAATTATAAAACATATTAAATCAATCTAATTCGAACTAAATCAAACCAAACATAAAGAAATTGAAAGAACACTTGCATAAAGGAAATCAAACTTTGCATGAAATTGAAATCACACTTGCATAAAGGAAATCACACTTTGCATGAAATTGAAATCACTCTTGCAGAATTGAAATCACACCACACTCGCATAAATTAAATCACGCCATACTTGCATAAATGAAATCACACCACACTTGCATAATTCAAATCACACTATGCTTTCATAATTGAAATCACACTTGCTGAAAATAAATGAAATAAAAAAACTATACTATGTTACCAATATGTACAAAGGTATGAAAATTGGGGTTGATGGGGGCCCTCCATTCCTTAGCAAGCACACCTAACAGCTATCACATCATGGATATCAAATTTGAAGTATGTATTTCATAAAATGATTACAAGATATTACAAGAATTCTCTCTCCTCACTTTACAAATCACATCTTGAATGGAACTTGGAACCTCCAACTATCAACTAGCCACTAGCTACCTCTAATTTATAACAACTAACAATTTACAACCAACCATTTACTACCCTTTGTATGAATATAACTATATATCCTCAATATCTCCTAAACCCACATTTATCTCATGTGGTTACAACCAATATCCTAAAAATATAAGATACAAATTCTCTCATAGTTTTGATAAGGACACATATCAAAACATCCATGATTTTTCTCCTTTGAATGTGATTAGCTTAAAGATCCATATCTTCTACATATATTCTACAAATCCTCATGAGTTGGAATTTGAAATTCGAATTTGTAGTTAAGAGGCTAAGTAGGACCCTTCTAGAATCTCCAAGTGGACCTACAATATCAAAAAACTTATACCACTTTTATGTATATAAGAAAACATGTTAATTTTATAATATTTAATCACAAATTCACTTTAAATACTTAAAATAAATGACTTTGGAAAATATAATGTTAAACCCATATGATCATGAAAATGGTTACTTAATGTAGGGTTATGTAACTACAGAATTATGGAATGAGGGTAAAATGATGGAGATGTAGCTGAAAAATGATGAAATTTTGGAGACCCAACAATATATTCGAGTCCAAAGTCTTAAGTTCACTTCAAGTACTTTAGAAATTTTTTTGCGACATACGAATGTCCCTCACAAGGCTTTTGCATAAACCTGGAGAGGATTCCGAGAACAAATAAAATGTGTGGTGTTGTAGTAGTCAGGTAGTTGAGACTTCCTACAAGTTGTCTACAATTTTTTGCATCCTCAAATTTGTATCCTTCAATGGATGTGAGCTTCAAGCTCTATTCCATTGGAGTAATCAAAGGATTGCACTGAACATGCTAAACATCTTCAAAATATATCCAATGTAATTTTTTTGACATAGGAATATAAATTTTGAATGTTGAGTTACTTAAATACCAAGATAGTATTGAACATAGCCCAAGTCATTCATTTCAAAAAAAATCCTCAATTCCTTCTTTATGGATGCAATGTAGCTCTCATTGTTCCATATCATCAAAGGATCATCTACATACACCACAAGATATACAAATGCTTTTCCAACTTTCTTGAAAACCAAAGTTGCATCATCAAGATCATAATGTTTGAATTTGAGTTTTAGAAGATGCTCAGTTAACTTCTCATACTAGGCTCATGGTTCTTGCTTGAGGCAATACAAGGAATTTACAATCTTGCATACTTTGTGTTCTTGACCCTTCAGAACAAATCCTTCTCGTTGGGACATAAAAACATTCTATTTCAAATCTCCATTCAAGTAATAAGTTCTTACATCCATTTGATGGACTTTCAAACCATTATGAGCCGCCAAGGAAAAGATTTTGTGGATGGTAGCCCATATTGCTGTGGGGGGTGGGGGGATTATCCTCATAATCAAACCCTTCCTTCTGTGCAAAACCTTTTTCGACAAGCTTGGATTTGTGCTTGTCAAGTGATCCATCTGATTTATACTTGTTCGTGTAGACCCACTTGCATCCAATTCGTTTGGCTCTCACTGGAGGATCAACCATCTTCTAGGTTCCATTCTTTATTAAGGCATCATATTATTTTTGCATCGCTTCTTTCCATTGATCATGAGAAGTAGATTATTTGAAGGAAGATGGTTCAAAATATTTAGACAAATTCAATTCACAATCATAAGAAACATTTATATCAATAGGTGAATCAAAATTATCTACATCACCTCCATTTTCCCTAGTTGTACTTCTTGTTCTTAGCTTTCCAACATCATCAGGACAAACACTTTTAGGTGTCTTTGTCAGCCATTTTGGAGGACCCTTCTAAGATGGCCCGGACTGCTCAGTTGACTGAGTTGGGGTTGAATCAATATTTAGTCTTCCAATTTTTTCAATTACATCACTCAAAGTGTCATAAGTGGTTGGAGATTCATGTGGGGGAGAGAGTGCTTCAGAAGAATATTCCACAAATTGATCCATTACAAGAATCCCCCCTTCAATATGTGGAATTAGATTATCAAATTATTGAAACAACTTTTGAATCTATTGAAGCGATCAAGTTTCCGCTCAACAACATTATCATAATTGGAAGATTTAAGAAATATCACATCTCTAGATACTACAAAATTCTTATTAACTTCATCATAGAGATGGTAATCTTTGGAGGTATTTGAATAACCTAAGAAGATACAATTAAGACTCCTTGCATCAATTTTGTTTCTTTGTTCCTTAGGTATCAACGCATAATAGGTGGAACGAAATACCCTGAGATGCTTTACCTAAGGAAAGTGACCATACCACATTTCATAAGGGGTATTGTTTCTAATAGCATTATATGGAAACTTAATTATTTATATACACAACACATAGAATTGCATCAACCTAAAACATCATTTTAACATTCTTGAAAGACATCATGGAACGTACCAGATTTAAGATTTTCCTGATAATTCTTCTAGCTACTTCGTTCTGTTGGGGATTATAAGGCACACTTGTTTGATGTTTGATCCCATGCTAGTGAAGTTAGTTTTAAAATTCATTTGAAGTGCACTCTTTTCCATTATCAGTGTGAATAGATCCCATATGATATTGTGCATCATTTTCAATCCATGCATGAAAGTTCTTAAATGTTTTAAAAGCATCATAATTTTTCTTCAATAGATAAACCCAACACATTTTGGTGTGGTCATCAATAAATTTCATCATATATTTATTACCATTTTCAGAAGGAATAGCCATTGGGCCACATAATATGAATGAATGAGTTCAGTTTTTCTATCTGCTCTGGAATCTGAATCATGAAAATAATGTTTTCTATTCTTTCCTAGAATACAAGCATCACATTTCTTAAGTTTCCTAGGAATTGTAGGCAAACCAGTAACACCATTTTTCTTCAAAAAGTGAAGGTTGTCATATTTCAAGTGTCCAAATATAGCATTCCATAAAAGACTTGATGGGAATGTACCTTCATGATAGTTAGAACTATATGAAAATTTTTGTACACGAGAAGATGTACCTTGTAGCTTCAGAAGTCTTTCTTCTTCTTTTTCCGTCATGAAAAGTGAGTGATTTGATGTTTTTTGACCTCCACCTTTCCCCCAAATACATAAATAGAGTGTCCTTACAGGGAGATGTGAACCAAATATAGAAAGTTTCTCCTCAACTTCGAGAGGTATAGAACATCATGTAGAATAAATTCTGGAAGACTAGGAAATTTGAGCCTAATGGTGCCAAGTCCTAACGGCTTGAGTTTTGCGTTATCTACAAAGTATACTACTCCATCAAAATTATGAGTGAATTATTCAAAAAAATCTCTCCTAAAATTCATGTGGCAAGTTGCTCCTAAATCAAGCAACCAATAATATTTCCATGAAGCAAGTGAAGCATTGAACAAGTCTTCATTTACTCCAATATTGTATTGTGCCACAACATAGTCAGCAGATTCGAATGCTTTACCTTTTCCTTTGTCATTGGTTTTAAATTTTTCATCATTTCTTTCCTTTTCAATTTTTTCCCAAGGAGACTTACTGTTATAGGTCAATTGGGCATCATTCCCAATGACCTGGTTAACTGGACATCATCTCCAGGACCAATGTATAGGGTCTATCATCCCCTAAAATTTCAATTGTTACATGCCCTAAGAGAAATAACAAGACAAATCAATCAAATACTTTCATCTGCAAAGTTTTCCAAAGTTTTTATAATATATCATATGAGAGCTCACCAGCACTGCTTCTAAAGGGAATAATTGTGTTGCATATGCAGGTAGCCCTATGCAAGGCTGCTCTACAAAGCACTTCCTAACATTCATGGGTGCTTTGGTCACATTGGGAGCGAAATTCTCATTGTTCTGAAATCTTCACTTGGCCAGTGCCTTCTATAAGAGTTCACATGTGTCAAACTTCAAATCCATGTGTCCATTTTACATCTACAATATTGGGACATGTATTGCATATTATTGTAAAGTCATTGATTGTGAAACTACCTCAACTCCTCTATAAATTGAGCACAGATCTTAGTGTTTAAAAAGGAAGAATTTGTGTAGAGAAATGCTGGTAGAATTTCTAATGAGGAGATTGATTTGAGTGACAGATTTCCGGAGTTATCTGCATTGTGATGAGGCTGAGATGCTACTGGAGATGGTGACACTAAATCAATTGCTGGGTTGTAACCTCCCCTTCTATCATTAATAAAGATTACTGCTTATTTTTCCCTATATGCATTTGTATAAGCTTTGATTTTCAATATCATGATTTCTTAGTTAATGTATATCATTTATGCTTTATTGATTTAGCTAAATAACTTGAATAGACATATTTATTATTCCTATCTCTTGTTGTTTAGTGTTCATTCTTGCAGGAAATATTTTGCACAAGTAGATGGAATTTGAAGCTATAGCAAAAGCGACAGAATGATACTTTGGAAACGCTTGGATCCCAAGTAGGTTCCTTATTTCATTTTGTATGTCTGTTTATAGTTAGGAAAGATAGTTGTAAAGTCTTTGACCTATTGTTCTATATTAGCACCTGTCTAGGGAAGAATGATTTATCCGTAATTCATAATTCTACATCACAAATTGGCGACTCCACTGGGGAAATTGCTCTTTATCCTAGGTGTTTTAGCCTCTAATTTTCTCTATTTATTCACCCAGTAGTTGTTACTCACAAATATTAGGCTTTTTGAGATCCAAACTTGCAAAAGAAGTGTGTTAAACAACTATGTTTTTCTTTATACACTGTCCCCAATGCACTCTTGGACAGGACATAGTGCTTTGCATAACACTGTCTCCCTTTCAGGCCTACATTGCAAAGCACTGTCTCTCTTTAGAGACTGCGTTGCGTCCTAAAACCATCCAAATTCCCTTGAATTTTTCTTTGCAGTTTGTTTCAATTTGTTTGCTGTTGTGTTTTGAAAAGCCTGAGCCTCATATTGACCAGTGAATTCATCTACCTCTTCCTCCTTTGAAAGAAAATTTGTTCAATGTTTGTTTAAAGCATTTTTCTTTTTCATTGGCAAGTTAATTTCAAATTATTTTTATTGTCGCATTAGATCCATTTGCTTTTAAAAAAATGAAATTGTCGTAAAATATTTGTTTCCTGATAGGATAAATTGTTGTTTCATTCCTGATTTTTCCTTCAAAAGAGAAATTGTTGTTTGTATTCCTCATTTCTCAAAAGTAAAAGGCATTTGATTTTGTTGATTTAGTGCACTTAGTTTCTTTTCTACATTCATAACATTAAAGGAACTAAAAATAAAAATATGTGTTTGCATGTAGTCGTTTGAGCATTTTGAAAAAGAAACAATTAGGAAATATACATTTAGTTTGTGTTAATTGATTTGTTTGCTCACAAATTGATTGCTCTTTCCCTCTAGTAGCTAGGATTTTCATTGAAAAACTAAAAGTGAAAGATTGCTTATCATTCTTAGTTGCATTTTAGGAATTTTCCAATACATCATCGCGATAAACCTTTGAAATGCAAATTGTTAAGAAAGATCAACATAAAATTAATCTCAATTTACCTAACAAAGCATTGGAACCATAATGATAACATTTAGAAGGTCTAGGCTAGAGATGTGTTCCGGCGTCGTAAAACATAGCAGTTGTCATTAACTTGTCTGCGATACATTCCGAGTGTGATACCTCACTCCACGTATGTAAGTATATCGTAGCTCGTCCACGTACTTTCGGGTATATCAGGCGGTGTTACAGTACGATAAGTATAAAGGGGTGCTCTCATTGTGCGATTTCGCATCAGACAACGCTAATACGGACTTGGGCCTCCACATACCTTTGGGTATATTTGGGAGGACAAATTTTAGGTGCTATCCATCCATAGTGAACCGAGTCAGCTACCTTGTAAATTCTGATACACCGAACACAACATTCGGGAAGATTGCCTTCCCGTACTTCTTGGTTCGCCATGATGTATTTTGTAGTTCACATTTTCTTGGTAAACCCTTTTTGCATAGCATTACCCTTTTATTTTGTTTATTTATTTTTGGTTAAAATAAATCAGTAATCATGGAAGAACAAAATCCTTTCCCTCGTCGTTCGCGTAGACTAGCGTTAAAACCACCTTTACCACCAGAAGTTACTTATGGTAGGTGAAGGCGATCATGATCTGCCGAATCAAGTACAATCTATACCTCTGGTGAAACATCATCTTTCTGTAAACCAGAGTTAGCTCAAGTTGTTTCTACACATCTCGGTTCATCTACTCTTGTTGAAATGGAGTCTTCACAGCTACCCGTGGTCACGATCCATCCAATCAGTGAGACCATACCTCCTGGACCCGAATTTGTTCAACCAAAAATTGATCCAGATCCTATCTCTTCTTTGCCAGTACATATGAATCCTAAAGTCGTACAACCGGAAGTTGTTCCTACCTTGGTCATACCACAAATTTCTATAGCTATTGAATCTCTCATATCACACAGTCAACCACCTGAAATAAACTTTGTGCCTAACGGTGAAATACTTCCCCCTGGTTTAATTGCGATTAAAGAAATCCCACAAGATGAGACACCTTTAACTCCAACCCATTTTAGGGAGGACCTTTACCTGTACGAGTCTTTTCCTCAACCGACACCATTTTATTTTGTTGATCTTGTTCCTTTTCAAACTTTTGTCGATTCAAAAGGGTATACATTTAGTCAAGTAACCATGCCTGAACCAACATCTTCAGTTGGGCCATCTATTCCATTACATCAGCTCCTACCCCAGCTACCCCGTCGATGTTTGCAACTTCACCAGAGTCATATTTTCGCGGTGGCCCTTTAGTCCCATCAGGTTACAAATCATTATCTAGCATTTTCTCTATTGCATCTTCAAATCCATGGACTTTACCAATGTCATCATCCGGTATTTTAACTGGTAATCCTATAGTGAGTACTGAACGACTTGATTCTTTATACACATATTCAGGGAAATATCAAGCCCGTCCTTTTGGGTCTATTCCTTCAAGTACCATATCAACTGGACTCCCAACATTTGGAGAGCAATATTTTCCATCTTATTATCCTCCTCATACTGGGGGGAAACCCTTGGTCACCCAATATGACAGTACTCTGTCATTTTTTGGTCAACCTAATGCCGAAATGAATGTTTTTCAATAGCAACCCACTCTTCCTATCCAACCACAAAAGGTTGTACACTCGTATCAACCAATTCAACCCGTTACACCCACATCATTTCCACTTGTCAATACATCTTTACCCCTATTACAGAATCAAAATGTTCTAAAACCTTATCAAACGAGTCCTTCAACTCAATGTCATCAAATGTTGGGTCCATAGACTCCAAATCCTTCGGTTAATTTACAACAACCTGTATCTGAAATCATTTATTCACAAGCTGGTTTACCATTTTATGGGATGTCATAACCGCAACCTAGTTATACCTATCAACCGAATCCAAGTTATCCTATTTTGGGTTATAACATTGGTGGAAAAACCCCTTGGCAACCACAGGCGCAAATGCCTCAAACTTCATTTCAACAAGTATCATATCCAGGTTTTGGTCAATAGAATCCTCAAGTGTTTTCTTTTCAAAACAACCCCTATCTGGGTTACCAGTAGCATATTCCCTATGCTGGTGCTCAAAGGCATGTTGCTCAAGCAATTCCATCTTACCCTGGCTATGCTCAACTTGACCTTAATCGACAGTTGCCATTTGTTGCAACTTCAGAGTTACCAGATTTAAATCAGCTAACTAATGATCCAATTAACTATGCTCCTTGGTGGTCGATGATACCTCATAAATTACCCTCGGATATTCCTAAGTTCAATGGAAACCCTGGAGAAGATCCGTCAACTCATGTTATGACTTATCAATTATGGTGTTCATCAAACTTCCTGAATTATGATTTTGTTCGATTATGTCTTTTCCAGCATACGCTCACAGGTCCAGCTGCAAAATGGTACATTGAATTACCTAGCGCTTCTTTTGATAATTTCTTTGCCCTAGCTACTGTTATTTTGACTCATTTCCAGTTACCCATTATATATGAAACTGGAATGGAACTCTTGACCAATTTCAAACAGACTAATGCTACTCACATTTCTGATCATATTCATGAGTGGCATCGTCATTGTAGAATGGTTAAGACATTTGTTATGGATCAACTCCTTGTTGAATGGTTTATTAAGT
The DNA here is from genome assembly GCA_034641835.2 of Pinus albicaulis. NCBI lineage: Eukaryota > Viridiplantae > Streptophyta > Pinopsida > Pinales > Pinaceae > Pinus > Pinus albicaulis. The sequence goes on along the minus strand of CM076580.1, from coordinate 622,672,140 downwards.
CCCTGTTACCATCTATAACTGAGGATGTGTCTAAGGGTGGCGTTGTCACAAAAGAGCAAGTTATCGCTCGTGCCCAATATTTATACTTGATTTACACTTAGTCTGGCATGCTCTATGAAAAAATTCCTAATGTGTCGAGATCTACTTTTACTGTTCCTTCTCAATTAAAGGACTCTCATGCTGGAGACGGCTTGATTGGTACTACAAGCACACATCACACTACAACATATGATCCTGCTCCTGCTTCCAAAATTAATGTTGTGTCGTTTGATAAAGGAAAAAGTGATAAGCAACCTGAAAGTAAGAAAAAGGGGAAATCTAAGAAAAACCAAACTTCTAACCCGCAGGAAAGATCATTTGATCAATCGTTTGTACCTAGGAAACCTCATTATCCATGCATAATATGTAATGAGGAACACTTTTTTAGGGATTTTCTTACCGCATTGAAGTCTCAAAAATAATCAAGACTTCCCATGCATTAGCTGTGTTGACAGACCCATTTCCAAATCTGGACACAAACATGGTTGCTACAGATCTAGCTCCTAGTTCCCAAGTGTTAATGTTATCTGTCACAAAACCTTCAACAGATATTTTTGTGTCAACGTGTAATAAATATTATGGTATTCAGGCCACTAATCAACCTACTACCTCGACAATGAATCCATCTACAAAATCAGTACCACCTACTTCTATTCCTGAATTGAAAATCAAGCCACCAAAGGGAGTAATTCACAAATTGACATATTATCCTCGAGCAAGAGCTGCAAAAAATTATAATATAGTTGAATATTTGGCTCAATCCCCTTCATCTATGTCTACTCTTGAGGTATTACAAAATTTTCCCTCCCAAAAACAAGCTTTATTGTCGGTTATTGGTGGAACTGATCCGACTGATTCTAATCTTGTCATCTTTAATCATATGGGCTATGTGCCATAACTGCCAACAGAATTGGCATTCTCCATACAAGTAAATGTTATCAATCACCTTATTCATCACACTATTATTGATGAGGGAGCATCTACATGCATTATGTCTCTAAATTGTTGGAAATCACTTGGCTCGTCGCGCTTATCACAGTCATCAATGACCTTGAAGGCATTTGATGGATGTACATATAAACCTTGTGGATTATTAATAACCTGCATGTTGAACTAGGGAGAAAAACAGTGAATATTGATGTTTAGGTTGTTGACGGACCCCTTGACTATAATATTTTACTTGGAATGCCATGGGTATATGTAATGACTGCAATTGTTTCTACATATTTTAGAATGATTTCCTTTCCACATAAAGGTACTATCATAGTCATTAATCAGCTATACTTCTTTCCCTCTTCTTCGCATGTAACTGGAAGCGTTCTGTTCGTTCACATACCCCAACTAGAACTTTAGAACATTGGTGTAGGACTCTTAAAGCATTCCACTTTAATGGGAACCTTTGCATTACTGCCACCTGCGACGTCGGCAGAAATTGCAAGTATAGAGACCTACTACATGATCTCTTCCACTCTATCTGGCTTAAGGAAGAGTATGGGTGATTCTGAAATTACTACTTTGGATGAGTTTCTGCTGCTCAACGCTATTGAGCTGGCATAGAAATCAATCTATTTGGCTTGGGCGGAAAATCCAAAATTAGCGTCGCCGAGTGTTTGGGTTGATCGTTCCTTAGATTTTGGTACTCCCTCTGATCCTTTTTCCTCAATGCTCTTGACAGATGAGAATATTTTGGAAGCAATGATGTCAGAAGGAGAACCATGTGAAGATTATCATCATCATTCCCATATTCCTGATTATGAATAAAATTATCTTAGTGAACTATATCACCCATCCATCAAAAATTTCTTTTCAAATTATTTACCATTTAATGCAATCGATTCCGAGCAAAATCTGTCAAATATTGAAGAAACCATTTCTATCGATATTTCGACCAAACCTGACATTGTAGAAAATATTCATGTTGGTGTATCTTGTTCTCCATCAGAACTAGAATCATATCGCTCTCTATTTCTTGAATTTCGTGATGTATTTTCTTGGTCTTACGAGGAAATGCTAGGCATAGATACTAGTATTGTTGAACACACTATTAATATGTATCCTGATGTAAAACCGGTGTGTCAACGGCTTCGTCCTATTCATCCAAAGAAAGCCGCTGCCATCAAAGCAGAAGTTGAAAAAATTTTGCGTGCTGGTTTCATATACCCTGTTCCACTAACTGAGTGGGTTTCCAATATCGTTCCTGTCATGAAAAAGCAAGGAACCATTAGAGTGTGCGTTGATTATCAGGATGTCAATCTTGCTTATCCAAAAGACAACTATCCTACTCCCTTTATCAACCAGATTATTGAAGATTGTGCTGGATGTGAAATATTTTCTTTCATGGATGGATTTTCCAGCTACAATCAAATCAATATCTGCCCAGAGGATCAACATAATACAGCATTCATCTGTCCCTGGGGCACATTCGCTTATCGGAAACTATCGTTTGGTTTAAAGAACGTTAGGGAAATTTTTTAGAGAGAAATGGACTATGCTTTCAATGACATCAAGCACATTTTTCAACCATATCTAGATGATTTACCAGCGCATTCACGAAATCAGACTAATCACCTGATGCACTTGAGAGCCATTTTCTTACGCTGTCGACACTAAAAAATATGCCTCAATCCACATAAATGTGTGTTTTTTGTTGGTTCTGGTCATTTTCTTGGATTCGTAGTCTCAAAATAAGGAATTCAAATCGACCCATTGAAGGTTTAGGCCATTCTTGATTTGCCTGCGCCATCACACTTACTTCAGATACAGAAACTTCAAGGAAAGGCTAACTTCCTAAGAAGGTTCATTCTAAACTACGTCAAAATAGCTAAAGGATTTACTCGACTATTGAAAAAAGGGGTTCCCTTCCATTGGGACCAAGTTGCGCAAGCTTCTTTTGATGCTGTTAAGGACACTCTTTTCCGAGCATCATTAACGTATTCCCCTCATTATCAAAATGATTATTTCCTATATATCGCCGTGGATGAAATGACCATTTCTATGGTATTGATCCAAGTAGAAAATGGAATTGAACATCTAATCTATTATTTGAGTCGTAATCTCAATGATACAGAAGTTAATTATTCATACGTAGAAAATATTGCCTTGGCAGCTGTTCAAGTTGTCCAAAGATTTCGCCATTATATCCTGCTCCGAAAAACCACTATCATTTCAGATTGCAACCCCATGAATTATATCTTATCACATCAATTTCTGGGGGAAAATATTCAAAATGGATTGTCATTTTACAGGAATTTGATTTGGAATTCAGCAAATCCAAGTCAAAGAAGTCTTTAGTTTTGGTTGAGCTTCTCTGTGGCATTCCCTCTTATAGTACTGCAACTACGTCGGAACTATCAATTCCTGATGAGTCTCTATTTCTGATCAGATCATCTGATCCTTGGTATGGGGATTTCATCATTTATCTCCAAACTCAAACTTTTCGACTTGATACCTCTCGCTTTGAACAGCGACGTATTCGATACCAAGCCAAATATTATCTGATCTTCGATGGTACACTTTATCGTCATGGTGTCGATACCATTTTAAGGAGGTGCCTCACTCATGAGGGGGCCAAAAAAGTGTTAAATTATTGTCATGCTGGGGCTTGTGGTGGACATTTATCTAGTTATGCTACCACGCAGAAGATACTCCGCGTCAGTTACTTTTGGCCTACTATTTTTGGAGATTGCATCCTCGCGGTTAGAAGTTGTCATGCGTGCCAGATTTTTTTATCGTAAAATCCGCAAACTACCAGCGCCAATGCATCTTGTTGTCTCTGTGGGACCATTTTCGAAATGGGGTAGTAACTTCATGACATGTAACCCTCATTCGTCTGGGGGGCATGGTTTTATTATTGTCGCAGTCGACTATTTTACCAAATGGGCCGAAGCGATGCCTACATTCAAAAACACAGGACAGATAACTGAATTGTTTTTCTTTAATCATGTTATCGCGTGGTTTGGGGTCCCACAGGCTATAGTTACAGATCATGGGAATCATTTTCGCAATCACATGATGGCTAAATTGACTGCCAAGTTAGGATTGTCACATGATAATTCTACTCCTTATTATCCACAATCAAATGGACAATTTGAAGCCATCAAAAATATTCTTAAGCATATGCTTCAACGAATGATAGGAGTTCGTAAAATAAATTAGAATTTGATCTTGTACTCTGCCTTGTGGGCATATCGAACCTCGGTGAGAAACGCAACTGGATTTACTCCTTTTCAATTGGTCTATGGTTTGGAGGCTATCTTACCAATCCAATGTGAAATACCATCGTTAAAACTCACAATAGACTTGTTACCTGACACCTCAGAAGAATAAGCATGTCTCCTTAACCTCATCCATCTTGATGAAACGTGTCGTGAAGCTCAATTGGCCAATGAAGTACATAAGAGACGTATAAAGGCGCAATACGACAAAAATGTCCAGCCTCACATTTTCTCAGAGGATGACTTGGTCCTTATTTACGATCAAGAAGTTGATGTAATACGTACAGGAAATTTTGAGCCATTATGGCATGGACCCTATATTGTCAAAAGATTTCTTGCTAAGGGCGCCTATGAGTTGGTTGATTACGATGGAATTCTGTTGGCACAACCTAGAAATGGGTTGTATTTGAAACGGTACTATGCTTAATCATGAGCGTAGTAATTTTTTGTATTATATTGTATATATATGTTGTTGATTTGCATTCACTATCTTAATCTGTTTTTAGAGTTTTATTGACGTTAGTAATCTGCTTTACATTTCATCGCAGGTGTCTGAATCTTTGGAACCCTTTGTTTGATATGCTGATGGTGCTAGTCGTAGTACGCAGAATCTATCCTCTGCAGCGTGGGCCATTTTCACTCCAAATGATGAGTTAGTGAGTTTTCAAGGGATTTGTATTGGTAGATCGATGAAAAATATCGTTGAGTATAGCGCGTTGATCAAACTTCTCTCTAATGCCATTTCATTTGGTATTAACCGTATCATCATAAGGCTAGATTCACAACATGTGGTATTACAACTCACTAGTGTTTATACTGTTAGAAATCCAACATTGCATAGATTTGTTCCTTATTGGAAAGACACTTTGATTTTATTCAATATCAACACATTTCCAGAAATTTGAACACATTGACTGATTCATTAGCTAATCAAGTTTTAGACAGACATTTGCAACATATGTAAAGAAAACATTCACATCATTGAATAGGATTGCACAAGAAACATAGGAAAACATTGAAATCGTATAGATAGATAGTTATAGGTTTTTACAAAATTTGTGCCCAAGACACATTGGTCATCTAACCTCAACATGTATGAAAAATGTCACAAGTAAACTAGTGGTGCTCATGGTAAAATTCTATAGATCTAGCTATCCTACGAAGTAACCACATCCAATGGTTAGGAACCCCAATAGTGTGTCGCTGCAGTCGCATAGGTATCTCTTCAACCTAGAAATCCAAAATCCCGAAGGTCAAACCCTCTATGTGATGTTGAAGCTCAGTCAGAGTCTCAGCCATATCAAGATCTTGAAGGACTGCTCTCTCGACAGCTCTGCTGACACATATGCTTCGCGCTCCGGTTCCACTACTGGTTGAACACGACCAACATCTGCATTACATCAAAAATTTAGTTTAGTCTTGGGAAAACATCAAAATACATAAACATTGTATAAACCTTAGGAAAATCAAAAACATGGTCAAAACATTCTTACCTATTGCACCCCACTGAGTGCCTTCTGGTAATGCTAAATCTGGATCTCCTCCGAAATCAATGCCTATGTATGCATACTCATCGATGGCGACAATCTGTTGCCGGAACCAGGAAAATAATGCAGTTGAGAACACAATGGTAGATTGGCCTGCATTCCTACCCATGAGTTCCACCCATCTCTGCATCTGCAGATCTCTAGGATTAGACACATCCTGTGTCACATGTTGTGGCTACATCAATGGAATTTGTTCCAAGGCACAAGATATAAGGATAGAACCATAACTGAAATTATTCTTCCGTCCTCCCTTAGTTTTATTCAGTTGTTCCTTTATCTGAGAAAGAACAGCATCAGACTAGTTAAACACTATTGGCTCCATACACTCTAGTGTGTACTGCATATACGATCTATTCATTACATGTAGTGTAACAGTTTCAGCAAGTTTTACGATCGTGAAAAGGATAGTTCTCAATGAAAAATCTCTAACATCTCAGATGTTTATATTTCCATCTTTTCTTGGCTCTGCCCTTGGATAAGAATGCTACAAAACATAATCTCTCACTGTCTCTCCTCCAACAATAGACCCTGAGAGCGAAATAGGCAAGCCTCTCCTCGACAAACCTGTAAGAAAGTACACATCCTCGACTGTTATGGGAACCACTTTGTTCTTAATATGAAATGCCTCGATAGCTGGATCCCATGCTCGAACTAAGAACTCCAATAGTTCTATTTGTTGCCTCATCCAAGACAATTTGAAATACTTAAGCAGTCCACAATCTCTTAGGGCTCTTACTGTACCTGGATAATTTAAGGCAATCATATCCCATTCTTCATGTTCTCTTTCCCTCCATGTAATCATCATTGTAATCCGATGGAAACCTAAAATACAACCATAAGATCAATTAGATTCCATTCATTGCAAAAAAACTAGGCAAAATTTGGGCAAAATGTGACAAACAAAAATCTAGATTGTGCCCAATGCACTCCCTAACAAGAGACAGTGCAGTGTGTATGCAAGTAACCTTCACTATACTTGCTATGCAGTGCAGGTTTCGATATTCAAGGGTGTGTTGCCCTCTTTTTGGGCAAAATTTACCCTAGGGGCCTTAAAACCCTGAAAATTTGTAGAAATTGGAAATGAAATGAATACTAAAGGAAAGAGGAGGTTTATATCACTAACCTTTATCAAACGGCAAAAAAAACCATCCACAGAAATGATCACAATCAGCAGCTGATGTTCGGGGGAAAAATCAGGTTCAGAGCTCCAAGAATGCAAATGGTAACTATGGAATGGTAAAAATGAATAGTGAAACTACTTTTAATAGTCATTTAATTATTTGCAAATTGAATTTATTGCTATGACTATAGTTTTATTATGTTTTTTCATCATGAAAAAACAATTTTTAATCCATTTGGTGTTGCTCTGAAATAGGCCTTACAACTGATGAACATATTAGTCGTGAAGATTTATTTCAAGAATGATTTGACCACAAAGCATAATTTTTCTCCTTATTTTTCGAGCTTTGTTAAAAACGAAAAAGGATTTGAAGCACATTTTTATCTCTTTTTCGAGCTTCGATAACAGTGAAAAAGGAACCCCTAGAGTCTTCTTTTAGCTCTTTTTATACTCCGATAATGTGAAAATATTGTCAAGCACTTGTATTTTTTAGCTCGTGAAATTAAATGAATTGATATCTACTCAGTATAATTTTAACCCTTTTCCGGACTGAGATAGATTATTTACGAAAAAGGAATACCTTGGTTAAACATGACCAAAGAGGTTCTCTCAGATATTATTTTACATTTTTTTGGATATGAGTGACAAATTTACGAAAAAGTACTTATGGAGTTTTCTTTCGTCCTCTTTTTCAAACCCTCTAAATATGAAAAAGGATCGGGCTATCACTGTTGTTAAGCTCGTTAAAACATTAAATAGCGACGAGATTGTCGATCATGGCAAGAATCGAGTTTCATTGATTGATAGACTTGATAAATTATTAAATAGCGATACTTTATTCGCTCGAAGGATTTAATTATAGATCAAGCAAATGTTATCCTCCTCAATCTTGTTAAAAAATAAAGAGGTACTGGTCGACAAATGACCAGGGAAAATTTGGGAAAAGTGAGCAAAATTCTTTATGGTAGCAAGTCGCTCATCATTTTGACGGTTCATTCATACCTATGGTTCATCATACCTTCACTTCAGTTTTGGGTCAATGCTGCCAACTTATCTCAGTGTCACCGATATGATCAAGAGAAGTCATCCAGTGAATAACTCATCCTTATACAATACTCATAAACCTTCATTCTCATGACCGTCATCCCTGAAAATTTCTATATCAAGTCATACATTTGTCTCCGAAATTAGTAACTCTCGTTTCGCAATAAGGTGGCTTCCTGTTGACGATAAATCATTATCCAGGAAGTTCACTTAGAAACATCAAATTCTAGTACCATGAGGCTTGTTATAGCATCGACAAGATCCTCGCTTCTGGAATTTTGACCAAAAGATTTTGTTTTTCGTCTGACATCAAATCATCTATTCACACCTTACGAAATGTACTGCAGTACCTTGAGGGCCATTGACATTATTGGTGGTTTTCTCACATTTGTTAACAACTCACATCATTGGCTGGTAAAAAAAAGATGTATTTCCATGTTCGACAACAAATCATATATTTGCATGGCTAGACTTGTACTCGAATGATCGAGTGAACAAGATAAGAAGACCCCAGATCTAGTTTTAGCAATCCAAATTTCGATTTCAGGATTTTTGTACACATCATCTGTACGGTGACCTTACATATAGATCGTCATCCAAACATGGGCCTATATCTATAGGCATGTCTATATTGGGAAACATTCCAATGTAGATGACTTTCTGAATTATGTACATGTTATTAGATTGTTTATGTGCTGAACATGGGAATACCTACCCTCAAAAATTATTATCAAGAGGATATATCATGATGTAATGTATTGTAAGATTGATGCAGGTCGCCACTCCACTCCATCTCCAACCCATCATATTGTAAAGCATATCAATCAAAATACTTTTGTTATTATTCTGACTTCATGCTTTAGGGGGCAATTGTTATAGGTCAATTTGGACATCATTCCCAATGACCTGGTTAACTGGACATCATCTCTAGGACCAATGTATAGGTTCTATCATCCCCTAACATTTCAATTGTTACATGCTCTAAGACAAAGAACAATACAAATCAATCAAATACTTTCATTTGCAAAGGTTTCCAAAGTTTGAAGTTTATAATATATCATATGAGAGCTCACCAACACTGCCTCTAAAGGGACTAAGTGCGTTGCATATGCAGGTATCCCTATGCAAGGCTGCTCTGCAAAGCACTTCCTGACAGTCATGGGTGCGTTGGTCACATTGGGAGTGAAATTCTCATTGTTTTAGAATCTCCACTCCGCCAGTGCCTTCTAGAAGAGTTCACATTTGTCAAATTTGAATCCATGTGTCCATTTGACATCTACAATATTTGGAACATGTCTTGCCTATTATTGGAAAGTCATTGATTGTGAAACTACCTCAGCTCCTCTATAAGTTGAGCATAGATCTTAGTGTTTGAAAAGGAATAATTTGTGTAGATAAATGCTGGTGGAATTTCTATTGAGGAGATTGATTTGAGTGATAGATTGCTAGAGATATCTGCATTGTGATGAGGCTGGGATGGTGTTGGAGATGGTGACATGTTGTGAAACCAGCTCCAAAAAGAGAAGAAAAGAGATATCAACACCTTAGAAATAAGCCACTTCGAGGGGGCAACCTCCAATACATTACATGAATGAACAATTCTTGGATGATACAAATGACAAAACCTCCTTTCTATATATAGGAGTCCATGGGGCCACAATGTAGTCCTACTGGAGCCACAATGTAATCCTAGCCGACCTAACAATAATAATGTAAGGGCACAATAATAACAATATGGGAGTTACAAGGGTACAACAATAACAATAAGGGGGTCTACACTAACATAATAAGGGACTACACTAGTAATATAGGGACCTAACATGCCCCTCCACTTCAAACAAGTGTTGTCCTCAACGCTTGATTATTTCTTGATGCTTCTGTATAAAATTATCATCCTCCCATGTGGAATCTTCTACAGGAAAGTTATTCTACTTGCTGAGATAATATGAAATTTATTGTACTTGTCGAGTTCTTGTTTCTATTATTGCTTCATAACTTCTTTCGATGTGATGTTGATCTTTCGGTTGTTTCATTTGATTTTGCACCAAAGCTACATTATCATTTGAGAGTTGGAGAACTTGTTGTTGATGCTCGATGTGATATTCCAGTACTTCATCATCCATAATGGATTTCATTTGATCCTTCAAACAATCCAAATTAGCCTCCATTTCTTCTTTTAAACCATCTATGTCATCTTCAGTTGCTCTTTGTAAGATCGAAATTTGTTGCACTTGGTACCATAATTTTGATATCTCATACTGCAATTCTTCCTCTTCATGTGTCATAGTATAGCTTTCTGAGGGCTTAATGGGTATGGAATTATTTTTTGGAGACATTATAGAACCCATTACTGATAAAAATTCTTCAATATGCCCTTGGAATCACTTCAAACTGTTTTTTCAAACAATTTTTATGCAATTTAAAAAAAAAACAAGTACACACTTTTTTCTTGCTTTTGAGGAGCTCGATATTGAAATTGAATTATCTCTATAATTCAAGATCCTCAATATCTGAAATTTGTCACCGCGGTAGCCCTCTGAATTCTCTTTCAAATGCCATAGGTTTGATTTGATTTGGATTCTTCAAGACAAAGTTATGTCCAATGTCTCACAATGACCTAATTATGGATTGGTTCAGTAGAGCAAACTTGTGCGACTCTCCACGTGTCACTATTTGCTCCTTTGATTCTGAAATTTATAGACAGAAAACTACAATCCGTGTACTTCCAGCCAATTTTTACAGAATTCCAATCCGATGCTCAAAGAGAGAGTTATGAAGATTTTCCCACGCTCACCTCTTTGAGATGAATTTAGGGAGCCTGAAAAAGACCTAACTTCCACAGATCATATCTCCGAAAATATTACAAACCAAGCTCTGAAATTTTGAAATGATGTTCCTAGGGATCTTTTCTTCACACTCTAAAAATTTCAGCTTCTGAAACTTCGTATAAAAAAATTTATAGCGAAAATTCCGCGATGACCTGTTTAAGTGAAATTCAAGAGCTTGCAAAAATCCATACCTTCCACAGATCATATCTCTGAAAATTTTGTGAAAGAATCTCTGAAATTTTTTGAAGATGTTCCTCAGGATTTTGGCTTTGCACCCTAAAAATATCAGCTTCTAAACCTTCATAGAAAAAAAATTATAGCGAAAATTCCACGATGACCTGTTTGGAGCAACGAAACCCTAGAATCCAAAGCTCTGATACCAAATGTTGGGAAACGAACTCCAAAAAGAGAAGAAAAGAGATATCAACGCCTTATAAATAAGCCACTTCGAGGGAGCAACCTCCAATATATTACATGAATGAAAAATTCTTGGATGATACAAGTGAAAAAACCTCCTTTCTATATATAGGAGTCCATGGGGCCACAATGTAGTCCTAGTGGAGCCACAATGTAATCATAGCCGACCTAACAATAATAATGTAAGGGCACAATAATAACAATATGGGGGTTACAAAGGTACAAAAATAACAATAAGGGAGTCCAAACTAACATAATAAGGGACTACACTAGTAATATAGCGACATCTGCAAGATTGGGAACATGTCTTTCCTATTATTGAAAAGTCATTGATTGTGAAACTACCTCAGCTCCTTTGTAAGTTGAGCACAGATCTTAGTGTTTGAAAAGGAGGAATTTGTGTAGATAAATGTTGGTGGAATTTTTATTGAGGAGATTGATTTGAGTGATAGATTGATAGAGATATCTGTATTGTGATGAGGTTGAGATGTTGTTGGAGATGGTGATACTAAATCAATCGCTGTGTTGTAACCTCCCCTTCTATCATCAATAAGGATTACTGCTTATTTTTCCCTATATGCATTTGTATAAGCTTTGATTTTCAATATCATGATTTCTTAGTTGATGTATATGGTTTATGATTTATTGATTTATCTAAATAACTTGAATAGACATCTGTATTATTGCTATCTCTTATTGTTTAGTGTTCATTCTTGCAGGAAATATTTTGCACAACCGACTGGAATTTGAAGCTACAACAAAAGCGAAATAAGGAGACTTTGGAAGCGCTTGGATCCCAAGTAGGTTCCTTATTTCATTCTGTATGTCTGTTTATAGTTAGGAAAGATAGTTGTAAAGTCTTTGACCTGTTGTTCTAGATTAGCACCTGTCTAGGGAAGAATGATTTATCTATAATTCATAATTCCACATAACACTTACATGTGGATGCATAATGCCCATCTCTATTGCAACCTATGCAATGAAGAGTAGAATTTTCTCCTTGAAATTGTCTGCCCCCCCTGTCTCTAAAAATTCTTCTTCCTCTTCCTCTTTGGCCAGCTCTTCCTCTAGAAGAATATTGTGTATGATTATTCAATCTATGTGAAATACACACAGCTTATTTAGAAGGCTAAGAAGTTTTTTTCTTCGCAAAATCCTTCTCTCTCTCAGCAAACTTCTTCTCAAGGGAGTCAAAGGTAATATCCTTAAGGTTTCCACTTTCTTGAAATGACTCAAGATAATGTTAATAAGTTGGATATAGTTCTTTGAAATAATATATGAGAGGATTGTATATTTCAACACTAGTGATTTTGATATCATGCATAATAGATCTTACTTCTGATGCTAAAGAAAGAGGGTCATCATTTTTTAATTCAAGACTAAACAATTTAATCATCAATTGGAAAACTTCAAGTTTAGAGTGTGAATCATAAAATTCCTTCAACTTCTGTAAGGCTTAAGAATAATTTGAAAATGATGATATATGGTGACTCGCCTCTTCATTTATAGATGTTGCAATCAAGGAATAGGCCTTCTTGTTTTTATTTTCCCAAATGGAAATCTCCTTGTCCAAGGTGGTCTTTGTAAGTGCATTATCTCCTTCTCCTTCACAAACTCTTCTCCACAACTCATTAAAAATGAGAGTTTGTTTATATTTTGTAACCATTCATGATATTTCTCTTTTCCAAAGCTAGCCACTCCAACAATTGATATCAATGAATGCATTAAAAATATGTGAACTGTAAAAAAAAATTATTTATGGTGGAAAAAAAATACACTTATGGTGTAAAAATGGCACTCTGATATATATGTGACAAAGGTATTATTGGGAAGGTGTTATATGGGGGAGGGGGTATATGGGGAGGGTATTATATGGGGGAGTAAATGTATGGGGAAGGAAACGTATGAGTGGAGGTTTATATGAGATGGTGAAGTTATATCTGGGAGGAGGGTCAACATATGATTGGGACCTGTGTGATAGGAGCCGGGGACCGATATGTTAGACGGTGGTATGGGAGAATTAGTGCTACAATTTTTAATACAATGGATAGGCCACAGAGTATGGAGTATGACACGCACTATTTAACACAGTGGACATGTCATTGTTTAACACAGTTTGGAGGGACTGTCAGGCAGTATGGAGTATGGATTATTGATTGTGTGTTAAAGATATGACTTTCATGATATATGGAGTAGTCATATCTATTATATAGTACGCGGAGGAATATTACCTATGCGCAAAGTTACGTTGAGTTATGGAGTATTGATTGGAGTCTGGTGGAGTAGTGTGATACCACACCACAATGCCTGAAGGATAAACCACCCTCACCCCATATGAATTTGGTATGATTGTAATACTGTGGAGGGGCATATCACTATAATACTGGGGATGTCTGTGTCACGAGGCGTGATTCAAGAGCGGAAGTTGGAGGGGCCACAGAGACCAACGAGCAGTGGTTTCAAAGTATGTCACATTGGGTGTTGTATTAACACATAGGTATACTAGTTCAGTGGTATTACCATAGATCGAGAGTTGTATTACACAAACCTTTAGATGCATTAATTTTCAGTGGTATCACGATGTCAAGGGAGCAATGACATAAACAACCACCTCTTTGTACCACAAAAAAAAACATTAACATAGTCACACAGATGTCTGACCTTTAACTCAGCAAAAAAAATTAACACCACGTCGATACCCAACCTTTAACTTAGCAGAAAAACACAGTCACCCAGATGCATTCATACAACAGAGAGCGCCAGCAGAGTTCCGATAAATTTCTTCAAAAAAACTAATTATATTACCTTTTTGAGCCTCTCTCTCCACGCATTCACACCAACATCCATTCCTCCACAATCCTTCAATCTATTCCACGCAGAGATTAGGGATACCATGGTTATGCAAGGCAGAAAATGACAAGAAATGTAGGAAAAAATATTTTTCCAAAGGAGAGGGATAGAGGAAAAATAATAATGGTAGACCATGACATGAATTACAACAAAACAACTAATTTTGGGAGCTGTCTCTGATACCATGTTAGGCGAAGAGGTAAATCCTCAATGCTAATGTGATTTTGCATTAATATTCATCATTGAAATATACATGGAGGGAGAGACTCTTAGGCTTCATCTCCCAGTGTCTATTCATATTCCTAATCTCCTTAATTTCTATTTACATTATTTTACATGAATTTCCTAATCCCAAAGATTAGGTGTCAAAACAAATTAATTGAAAACAAGTCAAAATGAAACAAAAAATTATGATATTTAAAACATTTCCTTAGTGTTTCGCTAAACAAGCATAGATCCATCCTAAATCCAAATCTACCAAGAGTAGAGAGGAATAAAATATTCTAAGGTGCAAATATTTCCTCAAGTTTAGACTCAAAAATAAGTTTACATCTTGAGATTAATCTCAGCACTTGGTGATCAGAGAAAATTTTAAGGATGGGAAATTATCTCGAAGTTTAAAAAAATTGGTGAATCTCAGTAGTCCCTTATATGCAAACTATAAAATTGTTATTGATGTATTTGTAAAATTATTCAAAATTATAATGATTTTATATATACTCTTTATATAATGTTGGCGATTTTTAAGGTAAACTAATTTTATATTTTAAAATTTGGGCGATTTTTTTTTTCAATAAAAAATGGAAATTGGCGAATCTTTTTTTTGGAAAAATCATGGAAAATTATCCCACCTACAAATATTAGCCCCTAAAATTTTCCATGTTGGTGATATGAATATGAACAAACTTGTTAATTTCTATGCAAGCTCCCTCATCAGTATTAAAATTGTGTTTAAGGATCATCTCATGTTAACAATTTGTGAAGGGGTTTATGTGTGTAGTTTCATGTGTCTTTGATGATCAAATTATGCATTAATTAACAATTAAAAACTCATATACAACATTTTAAATGCATAAATATAACTCACAGCAATCACATAACACAATGGATGATATTGGAGTTCACCCCTCCTGAGCTACATTTCCATGGACCTGCATTGACTAGCTAGGCCATCATGGATTATGAGTAAAAAGTATGATTACAATCATCTTTGATGCTCCAATGTATTTTATAACTGTTCGATTGGCTTTAAAACACTCAAATACCCCAAAAATGACTGTTCAATCCCTGAATTTGGTTCACATCTCCTCTAGGCTTAACCTCCAACCCCGGTGGCCATGGGCTTATTTAGTCTCCAAAGTGAAAAAAATACCTTTATATGTGCTCCAATGCCTCTAAAAATTGTACCACTATTTTCAAAACATCAAATACATCAAAAATTGACTATTCATTCACTCCATTGGCCTTCAGCTGATTTGGGCACGACCTTCCTTCTTGGTGGCCCTAGACTTCAATTTTATTCAAGTGACCAAAAACACCGGTAGATTTGCTCCATTTCCTCTGAAAGTTGTTCCAATCGATTCATAACATGCCAATATACTAGGAATGATCATTCATGAGCCCAAATTGGTCAAAAATTTCTCAATATATGATCCATTAAAGTTTTCCCTAGATTCTGCCTCTAAATCTGGAAAACTGCAAGTTAGCTCCACCAAATTTGGAAGCGGCGCCGAATTTTGAGATTCCACCAAATTTTCCTCCATATTTAACTATAGATTAATTAGTGGATAAACTGCACTTAATGGTGCTAAGTGTGTATTAATCTGCACTTTGTGATGGGTATTGGGTTGAGGTTTTATGGAAGGGTCATGTGGGAGACGGTTTGGCCCGCAACGCTGACCCCCTCCACTCCTCTGCCATCGGATCACTGTGCATTTAAATAAAAAATAATGCACATCTTGAACAAGTAATACAGGCATAGACCATTGGTAAAGGTGTGGAGTGGAGTGGGGGAGGTCAAGGAGTCGAAACGTGACCTTGCCCCATATATATGATTTTCTTCTCCATTAAACAATACGCTCCAAAATTTATGAACGTGCCACCATTTATAACATAATTACCACGAAAGCCTTTGAACGTTAATTGCAATGTAATTAAATACTCCTCCACCATTTAAATAATTAAATGCCACCATATATTAAAATATAATGGGACTATGGTTAATATGTATGCCATTTCATAACATATGAATTCGTTGAAATGATTTAATATGTGGAATTTAATTAATATAAAGTTTAAAATTAAAACTAATATATATAAATATAATAATATAATATACGATATTTAAAATCATATAAAATATTATATTTATAAACCTAACTTTAATATATTAAAAAATAATTTCCACCACATAAAAATTATGAACCCACATTAAACTTTGGAGGACATTGGCCACTTTTTACCTTCCAATTGTGACACTTGTCACAGTGCCATTGGAAAAAAACTGAAGAATATTCTCTGCAATATTTTTTTTTTAAATTGCATGTTCTAAACAACAATCAATAGACCATAACTTTCTCATCTGAACTCAGTTTTTGATGAAACGAGTTGCGTTGGATTCTTGGCAACACGTCAGTCGCTTTCATTCTAGCTTGGTGAAATTCTGAGCACTTTCATTTTGTAGCTAATTTTTTCCCCTAATCCAGATTCCGATCACACCTTCCCACTGACATGCTTTTGGACCCACAAAAGTTGGTTATCTCATGAGTGTTGAACTCTCTTCTATTTCCCAAGTTCTATCATCTTGATTCTACTTGGGAAAATCACCATGAAAATCACTTGTCCACTGACATGTCTTGCCTTGCCTTGCCTTACAAATGGCTTAGCTCTTCAACCACTATTCTCCTTTTGCCGCTAACGCAATCCAAAATTTTTTGGCTACTAGTTGATATAACTCCTTTGCTATACCAAATCGATTCCTTGGTGCCTTCCCACTGAGAATCATGTTCCTCCTTTGCACAATGAGTGAACTAAAACAATGAGTTCCAACATTAGTAATAATAAGAAAGGAAATGACCATTATTTTACCTCCATGGTTCCAAATTCCGCATCTGGAAGAATGCATTTACCATCTCCTTCTCTTCTTGGGGTCAACACATAACATGGTCTACAATGGCTGCAAATTTTTTTTGACATCTTGTTACAACAAACACATCATGCAAGAAACATAACTTGATGACATATCCTCTTGCTCCTTTAAAGAAACTAATTTCACATCATGTGAAAATATCTATGTACTTTCTCATCTTGGTGTCAAAATTTATCGACCAAACACAAGTCGAAAAAAAATGCCTCTTCAAACAATTGACTCCCAAGTCAAGCATAAGCATGTATAACAATTGATGATTATTTCCTAAAAAAATAATAATTTCATATATCATGAAACACTTTGTCAACATTTCATCTTCATCTTTGGAGACAAAATCAACTCTTCCAAGTCGATATGACATGCATGCAACACACAATCAACCAAAACATGTCGACACTCATGCATGTACAAATGATCAACACTCTCAAGTTCACAACATACATATTAAACAAATCAATTGACCAACACAAGTAAATTACTCATGTATGTTCAATCACAATGAAACCATCAAAATTCCACTATTCATACACACAAACTCTCATGCATGCATTCAATTCTTCAACTCTCTCACATGTATAATCATAAGTACAAGAATCTCATTCATATGTACATGTACTTAAAGATTAAATGAACAAATTTTGTTGCAATAAAGTGAGTAAACGTAACTCCAGTTTCAATCACCTCCTTGGCGTAAACATGAAACATGCATTCCATTGGCAAAGAATGCATCAATCATCAAAAGACATGAAAAGCCTTAATTGGATAAGAAATCTAACCATATCTTACCAAACCATTTCAATGGGGCTTCTTTCAGCAGCACATCATCATCATGCGAATCATCCTGACCCACATCAATGATGAAATATTATTTTCCATTCTTTCCATTCTCTTTCTCCACCTTCTCTAAATTTCGTAGATGAATTGTTGGATACAAAGTCCAAAACTTGTCTACAAGATGAACTTGCTTAGGGAAATGAGTGCAAAACAATTGCCTCTTCTTTTCAACATGCTTTGCATTTTCATTGCCTTTTTTCCCCCTCTGCTTTAAAATTTTCTTGTGCATGCCTATCTTCTTCCAACATCTTGAAACATTATGGTTATTCAAACCAAAAAAGGAAAATGAAAACTTTCTCCAATCTTATGTGAGAATTTGTCATGTTTATCATAATCAAAAGCAACTTGATTAAAAGCAGATTTATACCTTGAACATTCACCTTTGTCGCCTTCTTGAGGAGGTTAATTTGATGAGGTAGTGGCTCTCTTCGGAATACCAATAATGCATTCAATGAATTTAGAGCTTTCAACATCCGCTTCTTCGCCATTCTCATTAGTTGATTGTTTATGAGCACCTTCTTGCAAAGTGGGTGTAAAATTTTTTCATTCCTCATGAACACAATCTTTACAAGCTTGAGGTAATGAACATGAAATGAAAGTCCTCCTTGGAACACCTTCATGTGCCTCCTTTGCTTTAGAGCTTTCTCGATCATGTTGTCCATAACCAAGACCCAAATACTTAGGACTTTCCTCAACCACAATTGGCTCAACTATGCCTTGTGCATGTTTTCCTAATCCTTTATCTTCATTAATAATTTGGGCCATATTCCTCTAGTGTGTCTTTCAAAAGAACCTACACATTCATTTTGAGAGGAAATTGAAGATAAAATTGAATTACATACCTATTTTTCAAGCACATACTTGGCTAAGTTTTATTTGACATCATGGAGTTGAGTCTCCATCTCATGCATCCTTGCTAAGTTTACATTTGCAACACTGAGCTGAGTCTCCAACTCATGAAACTTTTCAAGAAGATCTTGCTTCTCCTCCATGGAAATCAACTGCTCTTGAAGTTTAACGCTCTCCCTCCTATATTCATACTTCTCTTGCATCCTATCAATCATGATGTAGAGTTTCTTCAACATCTCTTTATCAACGAGTTTTGTTAAGGAATATTGAATAGAAGCATCACTTAATGAAGTTGTCATCACACATAAAATGCATACAAAACTTATTTGTTGTGATTTGAGACTTCAGATCTCAATTTTGACCTTCTCCTTCACACATAAACTTGAACATAGTTAAATTCTCCTTGCACAAATTCAAAAACCAATAGATATATAGGAATTATCTAACCTTGGTTACAATGAGCTAAATTTTTTCTTTAATACCAACTTGATCTGAAGATGGGAAAAGTTTTTAGTTTCTATGCAAGCTCCCTCATCAGTATTAAAAATGTTTTTAAGGACCATCTCATGTTAACCATTTCCGAAGGGGTTTATATTTTGTGTAGTTTCATGTGTCTTTGATGATCAAATTATGAGTTAATTAACAATTAAAAACTCATATACAACATGTGAAATGTAGAAATATAATTCATAGAAATCACATAACATAATGGGTGATAATGGAGTTCACCCCTCATGGGCTACATCTCCATGGACCTATTTTAAATAGCTAAGCCCTCTTGGTATTATGAGTAAAAACTATAATTACAAGAATATTTGATTATCCAATGGATTTTATGATTTTTCCATTGGCTTTAGAACACTCAAATATCCCAAAAATGACTATTCAATCTCTGAATTTGGTTCACAGCTCCTTTAGGCTTGACCTCCAACCCTGGTGGCCATGAGATTGTTTAATCTCCAAAGTGAAACAAAAACCTTCATATGTGCTACAACGCCTTTCCAAACTATACCACTATGTTCATAACATCAAATAAATCAAAAATTCACTATTAATTCACTCCATTTTTCCTTCAGCTGATCTAGGCATGGCCTTCCCTCCAAGTGGCCCTAGGCCTCAATTTTATTCAAGTGAACAAAAACACCTGTAGGTTTTCTCCGTTACCTCTGAAAGTTATTCCAATGGACTCATAGCATGAAAATATACTAGGAATTACTATTCCTGAGCCAAAATTGGTCAAAAATTTCTTAAGATATGATCCATTCCCTAGATTTTGCCTCTAAATCTAGAAAACTGCCAGTTTGCTCCACCAAATTTGGAAGTGGCGTCGGATTTGGAGATTCCGCCAAAATTTCTGCCATATTTAAATGCATATTAATTAGTGGATAAGATGCAATTAATATTTCTAAGTGTGCATTAATCTGCATTTTGTGTTGGGCGCTGGGTTGAGGTTTTATGGAAGGGTCATGTGGGAGGCAGGTTGGCCCGCAGGGCTGGCGCCCTTCGCTCCTTCGCCATCAGATCACTATGCATTTAAATAAAAAATCATGCACATCATAAACAAGAAATATTAGCATAGACCATTGGTAAAGGTGCGGAGTGGAGTGGGGGAGGTCAAGGGGTCAAACCCTGATCTCACCCCATATATATGTTTTGTGCTCTGTTAAACAATACGCTCCAAACTTTATGAACGCACCACCTTTTATAACATAGTTACAACCAAAACCTTTGAACATTAATTGTAACGTAATTAAATATACCTCCACCATTTAAATAATGAAATTCCACAATATATTAAAATATAATGGGGACTATGGTTAATATGTATACCATTTCAAAACATATGAATTCGTTGAAATGATTTAATATGTGGAATTTAATTAATATAAAGTTTAAAATTAAAATTAATATATATAAATATAATAATATAATATATGATATTTCAAATCATATGAAATATATATATATCAACCCAACATTAATATATTAAAAAAAAAAAATTCCACCACATAAAAATCATGAACCCACATTCAACCTTGGAGGACACTGGACCATTTTTACCTTCACAAACCAAATTAGCGAATCCAATTGTGACACTTGTCATAGTCCCATTCGAAAAAAATTGAAAAAGATTCTCTCCATGTTGACTAGTCTTCCATGTCATCAGATGTACCTTTCTACAATATTTTAAAAAAAATTGTTTATTCTAAACAGTGACCAGCAGACCATAACTTCCTCATCCGAACTCCGTTTTCAAAGAAACGAGTTGCATTGAATTCCTAGCGACCGGACGGTTGCTATCATTTTGTTTTGGTTCAATTCTAAGCACTTTCATTTTTGAGCTAATTTTTGCCCCTGGTCCGGATTCCGATCACACCTTCCCACTGACATGATTTTGGACCCACAAAAGGTGGTTATCTCAAGAATTTTGAACTCTCTTATGTTTCCCAAGTTCTATCATCTTGATTCTACTTGGAAAAATCACCATTACAACCACTTTCCATTGACATGACTTGCCATGCCTTGCCTTACAAATGGCTTGGCTCTTCAACCATTGTTCTCCTTTTGTCGCTGACCCAATCCAACACTTTCTGGATACTAGCTAATATAACTCTTTTTTTGTACCAAATCGATTCCTTTGTGCCTTCCCACTAAGAATCATTTTCCTCCTTTGCAGAATGAGTGAACTAAAACAATGAGTTCCAACATCAATGATAATAAGAAAAGAAATGAGCATCCTTTTACCTCCACGATTCAAAATTCCACATCTGGAAGAAAGAATTTTCCATCTCCTTATCTTCTTGGCATCAACACATAACATGGTATACAATGGCTACAAACATTTTTTGACATCTTTTCACAACAAACACATCATGCAAGAAACATAACTTGACAACATATCCTCTTTCTCCTTCAAAGAAACTAATTTCACATCATTTGAACATCGCCATGTACTCTCACATATTGGTATCAAAATTTATCGACCAAACACAAGTCAACAAAAAATGCCTCTTCAAACAAATAACTCTCAAGTCAAGCATAAGAATGTATAAAAATTTGACGATTCTTTTCCCAAAACAAAAATAATTTTATATCTTATGAAACACTTCGTCAACATCTCCTCTTCATCTTTGGAGACAAAATCAACTCTTCCAAGTCAATATGACATGCATGCAACACACAATGGACCAACACATGTCGACACTCATGCATGTGCAATGATCAACACTCTCAATTTTACAACATACATGTTAAACAAAGCAATCAACCAACACAAGTCAATTACTCATACATGTTCAAGCACAATGAAACCATCGAAATTCCATTGTTCATACACACAAAATATCATGCATGTATACAATTTTTCAACTCTCTCACAATTAAAATCATAAGTGAAAGAGTCCCATTCATATGTACATGTACATAAACCTAGAATGAACAAATTTTTCTACAATAAAGTGAGTCAACATAGCTCCACTTTCAATCACCTACTTGGAGTAAACATGCAATATGCATTCCATTGGCAAAGAATGCATCAATCATAAAAAGACATGCAAAGCCTTAATTGGATAAGAAATCTAACCATCTCTTACCAAACCATTTCAATGTCGCTTCGTTTAGCTGCACATCATCATGATGCGAATCATCCTGACCCACATCGATTATGGAATATTCTTTTCCATTCATGTCATTATCTTTCTCCACCTTCTTCAAATTTCGTGGATGACTTGTTGGATACAAAGTCCAACACTTTTCTACAAGATGAACTTGCTTATGGCAATGAGTGCAAAACAATTGTCTCTTGTTTTCAACATGGTTTGCTTTGTCTTTGTCTTTCTGCCTCCTTTTCTTTAAAACTTTCCTGTGCATGGATATCTTCTCCCAAGATCTTGCAACATTATGGTTATTCAAACCACAAAAGAAACATGCTAAATTTCTCCAAATCTTATGTTATAATTTTCCATGTTTATCATAATCAAAAGAAACTTGATTAAAAGTAGATTTATACCTTGAACATTCACCTTTGCCTCCTTCTTGAGGAGGTGAATTTGATGGGGTAGTGGCACTCTTCGGAATACCAACAATGCATCAAATGAATTTAGAGCTTTCAACATCCTCTTGTTCACCATTCTCATTACTTGCATGCTTATGAGCACCTTCTTGAAAAGGGGGTGTAAAAATTTTTCATTCCTCATGAACACAATCTTCAAAAGCTTGAGGTAATGAACATGAAATGAAATTCCTTCTTGGAACACCTTCATGTGCCTCCTTGACTTTAGATCTTTCTCCATCATGTTTTCCATAACCAAGACCCAAATATACTTAGGCATTTCCTCAACCACAATTGGTTCAACTATGCCTTGTGCATGTTTTCCTAATCCTTTACCTTCATATCCCATACTCATCAATAATTTGGACCATATTCATCTAATGTGTCTTTCAAAAGAACCTACACATTAATTTTGAGAAGAAATTGAAGATAAAATTGCATTACATACCTCTTTTTCAAGCACATGCTTGGGTAAGGTTTATTTGGCATCATGGAGTTGAGTCTCCATCTCATGAATCCTTGCTAAGTTTTGATTTGCAACATGGAGTTGAGTCTCCATCTCATGAAACTTTTCAAGAAGCTCTTGCTTCTCATCCTTCATGGAAATCAACTACTCTTGAATTTTAACGATCTCCCTCCTATCTTCATACTTCTCTTGCATCCTATCAATCATGATGTAGAGTTTATGAAATAACTCTTTATCAATTTTTTTTTTTAAGGAATATTGACTATAAGCATCACTTAATGAAGCTGGCATCACACATGCGATGCATACAAAGATTCCTTGTTGTGATTTGATACTTCATATCTCAATTTTGACCTTCTCCTTCACACATAAACTTGCACACGATTCAATTCTCCTTACACAAATTCAAAAACCAATAGATATAGAAGAATTAGCTAACCATGGCTAAAATGAGCTAAACTTTTTCTCTGATACCAAATTGACTTGAATATGGGAAAAATCGTTAATTTTTATGCAAGATCCCTCATCCGTATTAAAAATGTGTTTAAGGATCGTCTCATGTTAACCATTTGTGAAGGGGTTTATATCGTGTGTACTTTCATGTGTCTTTGATGATCAAATTATGAGTTAATTAACAATTAAAAACTCATATACAACATGTGAAATGTATAAATATAACTCACAACAATCAAATAACACAATGGATGATAATGGAGTTCAACCCACCTGGGCTACATCACGGCTACATCTCCATGGACCTGCTTTAACTAGCAAGGCCCTCTTGGGATTATGAGTAAAAAGTATGATTACAAGAATCTGTGATGATCCAATGGATTTTTTTACTGTTACATTAGCTTTAGAACACTCAAATCCCCCAAAAATGACTATTCAATCTCTAAATTTGGTTCACAGCTCCTCTAGGCTTGTGCTTCAACCCTAGTTCCCATGGGCTTGTTTAATCTCGAAAGTGACAAAAGCACCTTCATATGTGTTCCAATGCATTCATTCACTCCATTTGGCCTTTAGTTGATATGGGCATGGCCTTCCCTCCCGATGGCCCTATGCTTCAATTTTGTTCAAGTGACTAAAAACACCTACAGGTTTGCTCCATTGCCTCAGCAAGTTGTTCCAATGGGTTCAGAGCAATCCAATCTACTAGGAATGACTATTCTTGAGCCCAAATTTGATGAAAATTACTCAAGATATGATCCATTGAAGTTTTTCCTAGATTCTACCTCTAAATCTGGAAAACTTCCAGTTAGCTTCGCCAAATATGGAAGTGGCACCGAATTTGGAGATTCTGCCATATTTAAATGCAGATTAATTAGTGGATAAGCTTCACTTAATGGTGCTAAGTGCACATTAATACACATTTTGTGTTGGGTGCTGGGTTGACGTTTTATGGAAGGGTCATGTGGGAGGCGGGCTAGCCCGTGGACCTAGCCCCCTCTGCTCCTCTGCCATCGGATCACTATGCATTAAATAAAAAATTGTGCACATCCTAAGCAAGGAATATGAGCATAACCCATTGGTAAAGGTGTGGAGTGGAGTGGGGGACTTCAAGGGGTCGAACCCTGACCTCGCCCCATATATATGTTCTTGTGCTCCGTTAAACAATACACTCGAAACTTTATGAACGCACCACCGTTTATAACATAGTTACCACCAAAACCTTTGAACATTAATTGCAACGTAATTAAATACTCCTCCACCATTTAAATAATGAAATTCCACAATATATTAAATATGATGGGGAGTATGGTTAATATGTATGCCATTTCATAACATATGAATTCGTTGAAATCATTTAATATGTGGAATTTAATTAATATAAAGTTTAAAATTAATATTAATATATATAATTATAATAATATAATATATGATATTTAAAATAATTAATATATATATATATATATATATATGAACCTAACTTTAATACATTACAAATTAATTTCCACTACATAAAAATCATGAACCCACATTCAACCTTGGAGGACAATAGGTGATTTTTACCTTCACAAACAAAACTGGCGAATACAATTGTTACACTTGTCACAATACCATTGGAAAAAAAATGAAGAATATTCTAATATGCATGCTGAATAGTCTGCCATACCATCAGCTATACATGTTCTGCAATATTTAAAAAAAAACTTGTCTGTTCTGAATGACGATTAGCAGACCCTAAATTCCTCATCCGAACTCGGATTTCGAGGAAACGAGTTGCGTTAGATTCCTGGCGACCAGATGGTCGTTGTCGTTATGGTTAGCTGAAATTTTAAGAACTTTCATTTTTTAGCTAATTTTTGCCTCTAGTCCAGATTCTGATCACACCTTCCCATTGACATGCTTTTGGACCCACACAAGTTGGTTATCTCATGAGTGTTGAACTCTCTTATGTTTCCCAAGTTCTATCATCTTGATTCTACTTGGAAAAATCACCATGAAAACCATTCGTCCACTGACATGCCTTGCCTTGCCTTGCCTTACATATGGCTTAGATTTTCAAGCACTGTTCATCTTTTATTGTTGACCCAATCCAACACTTTCTGGCTGCTAGCTGATATAACTCTTTTGTTGTACCAAATTTATTCCTCGGTGCCTTCCCACTGAGAATAATTTTCCTCCTTTGCACAATGAGTGAACTACAACAATGAGTTCCAACATCAGTAATAATAAGAAAAGAAATTACCAATGTTTTACCTCCATGGTTCCAAATTTCACATCTGAAAGAATGCATTTTCCATCTCCTTCTCTTCTTGGCGTCAACAAATAATATGGCCTACGATGGCTACAAACATTTTTTGACATCTTGTCACAACAAACACATCATGCAAGAAACATAACTTGACGACATATCCTCTTGCTCCTTCAAAGCAACTAATTTCACATCATGTGAACATCGCCATGTACTCTCACATCTTGGTGTCAAAATTTATCAACCAAACACAAGTTTAAAAAATGTGCCTCTTCAAACAACTGACTCCCAAGTCAATCATAAGCATGTATAACAATTTGCTGATTTTTTTCCCAAAACAAAAAGAAATTCACATCACATGAAACACTTCGTCAACATCTCCTCTTCATCTTTGGAGACAAAATTAGCTCTTCCAAGTCAATATGACATGCATGTAACACACAATTGACCAACACATGTCGACACTCATGCATGTGCAAATGATCAACACTCTCAAGTTGACAACATACATGTTAAACAAAGAAATTGACCAACACAAGTCAATTACTCATGCATGTTTAAGCACAATGAAACTATCAACATTCCATTGTTCATACACACAAATTCTCATGCATTTATACATTTCTTCAACTCTCTCACAAGTACAATCATAAGTACAAGAATCCCATTCATATGTACATGTACTTAAACCTGAAATGAACAAATTTTTTTGCAATAATGTGAGTCAACATAACTCCACTTTCAATCACCTTCTTGGCGTAAACATGCAACATGCATTCCATTCACAAAGAATGCATCAATAATCAAAATACATGCAAAGCCTTAATTGCATAACAAATCTAAACATCTCTCACCAAACGATTTCAATGGCACTTATTTTGATTGCACATCATAATCATGCAAATCATCCTGACTCACATCGATTATGGAATCTTCTTTTCCATTCTTTCCATTCTCTTTCTCCACCTTCTTCAAATTTCGTGGATGAATTTTTGGATACAAAATCCAACACGTGTCTACAAGGTGACCTTGCTTATGGAAATGAGTGAAAAACAATTGCCTCTTCTTTCCAACATGGTCTGCTTTGTTTTTGGCTTTCTACCTCCTTTGCTTTAAACGTTTCATGTGCATGGCTATCTTCTTCCAACATCTTAAAAAATTATGGTTATTCAAGCCACAAAAGGAACATGCAAACTTTCTCCAAATCTTATGTTAGAATGTGCCATGTTTATCATAATGAAAAGAAACTTGATTAAAAGCATATTTATATCTTGAACATTCACCTTTGTCACCTTCTTGAGGAGGTGAATTTGATGAGGTAGTGGCTCCCTTCGGAATACCAAAAATTCATTCAATGAATTTATAGCTTTCAACATCCTCTTGTTCTCCATTCTCATTAGCTGCATGCTTATGAGCACCTTATTGCAAAGTGGGTGTAAAAATTTTGCATTCCTCATGAACACAATCTTCACAAGCTTCAGGTAATGAACATGAATTGAAAGTCCTTGGAATGCCTTCACTGTGCTTCCTTGGCTTTAGAGCTTTCTCCATCATGTTGTCCATAACCAAGACCCAAATAGTTAGGCCTTTCTTCAACCACAATTGGCTCAACTATGTCTTGTGCATGTTTTACTAATCCTTTACATTCATAGCCCATATTCATCAATAATTTGGACCATGTTCCTCTAGAGTGTCTTTCAAAAGAACCTACACATTCATTTTTAGAGGAAATTGAATATAAACTTGAATTACATCCCTCTTTTTCAAGCACATGCTTGGCTAAAGTTTCTTTGGCATCATGGAGTTGAGTCTCCATCTCATGCATCCTTGCTAAGTTTTCATTTGCAACATGGATTTGAGTCTCCATCTCATGCAAATTTTCAAGAAGCTCTTGCTTCTCCTCCTTCATGGCAATCAACTGCTCTTAAAGTTTAACACTCTCCCTCCTATCTTCAAACTTCTGTTGCATATTATAAATCATGATGTAGAGTTTCTGCAACATCTCTTTATCAAATAGTTTTGTTAAGGAAGATTGACTAGAAGCATCACTTAATGAAGCTACCATCACACGTGAAATGCATACAAAGCTTCTTTGCTGTGATTTGAGACTTTAGATCTCAATTTTGACCTTCTCCTTCACAAATAAAATTGTACACAGTTAAATTCTCCTTGCACAAATTCAAAAACCGATAGATATAGAAGAATCAACTAACCTTGGCTAAAATGAGCTAAAATTTTGCTCTGATACCAACTTGATCTGAATATGGGAAAACTTGTTAATTGCTATGCAAGCTCCCTAATCAGTATTAAACATGTGTTTAAGGATCATCTCATGTTAACCATTTGTGAAGGGGTTTATCTGTGTAGTTTAATGTGTCTTTGATGATCAAATTATGAGTTAATTAACAACTAAAAACTCATATACAACATCTAAAATGCGGAAATATAACTCATAGAAATCACATAACACAATGGATGATAATGGATTTCACCCCGCCTGGGCTACATCTCCATGGACCTGCTTGAACTAGTTAGCCCTCTTGCGATTATGAGTAAAAATTTTGATTACAAGCCTCTATGATGTTCCAATGGATTTTCTGACTATTCCATTGGCTTTAGAACACCCAAATACCCCAAAAATTACTATTCAACCTCTGAATTTGGTTCACAAATCCTTTAAGCTTGACCTCCAACCCCGGTGGCCATGAGCCTATTTAATCTCCAAAGTGACAAAAGCACCTTAGGATGTGCTCCAACGCTAATGAAAATTATAAAATTGTGTACAAAGCATAAAATACATAAAAAATTGACTATTCATTCACTCCATTTGGCCTTCAACTGATCTGGGCATGGGATTCCCTCCTGGTGGCCCTTAGCTTCAATTTTATTCAAGTGATCAAAAACACTTGTAGATTTGATTCATTGCCTCTGCAAGTTGTTCCAATGGATTCATAGCATGACAATGTGCTAGGAATGACTATTCCTAAGCCCAAATTGGTAGAAAATTTCTTAAGATATGATCCATTAAAGTTTTCCCTAGATTCAACCTCTAAATTTGGAAAACTACCAGTTAGCTCTGCCAAATTTGGAAGTGTCATTGAATTTGGAGATTCCACCAAAATTACCACCATCTTAAACTGTAGATTAATTAGTGGATAGACTGCACTTAATAGTGCTAACTGCGCATTAATCCGCATTTTGTGTTGGGCGTTGGGTTGAGATTTTATGGAAGGGTCATGTGGGAGGCGGGATAGCTCGCGGGGCTGGCCCCCTCTGCTCCTTCGCCATCAAACCGCTATGCATTTAAATAAAAAATCGTGCACATCCTAAACAAGCAATATGGGCATAGCCCATTGGTAAAAGTGCGGAGTGGAGTGAGGGAGGTCAAGGGGCCGAACCTCGACCTCTTCCCATATATATGTTTTTGTGCTCCATTAAATAATACGCTCCAAACTTTATAAGCGTGCCACCATTTATAACATAGTTACCACCAAATTATTAATATGTGGAATTTAATTAATATAAAGTTTAAAATTAATATTAATATAATATATGATATTTCAAATCATATATATATATATATATATATATATATATATATATATATATTAACCCAACTTTAATATATTAAAAAATAATTTCCACCACATAGAAATCATGAAGCCACATTCAACCTTGGAGGACATTGGGTGATTTTACCTTCACAAACCAAACTGGAGAATCTAGTTGTGACACTTGTCACAATACCATTGGAAAAAATTAAAGAAGATTCTCCACATACTGACTTGACTTCCATGTCATCAGTTGTACCTGTTCTGCAATATTTAAAAAAAAAATTGCCTACTCTAAATGACGATCAGTTGACCATAGCTTCCTCATACGAACTTGGTTTTCGATGAAACAAGTTGCGTTGGATTCCTGATGACGGGAAGATCGTTTTCATTATATTTTGGTTCAATTCTTAGCACTTGCATTTTTGAGCTAATTTTGGCCCCTGATCCAAATTCCGATCACTTGATAAATCTAGAGCTAAGATGAATCAATGTTGGTTTTAATTTTATCATCTAAAATATT
Source organism: Pinus albicaulis (assembly GCA_034641835.2). Classification (NCBI taxonomy): domain Eukaryota; kingdom Viridiplantae; phylum Streptophyta; class Pinopsida; order Pinales; family Pinaceae; genus Pinus; species Pinus albicaulis. Next base: position 622,641,961 of record CM076580.1, on the reverse strand, counting down.
AATATTGTAAATACCTTTTCAAAAATTAAAATATATATATATATATATATATATATATATATATATATATATATATATATATATATATATATATATATATATATATATATATATATATATATATATATCAATGTTGGTTTTAATTTTATCATCTAAAATATTAATATTGTAAATACCTTTTCAAAAATTAAAAAAAAAAATAAAAAAAAATATATATATAGTGGGTATGAGGGTTAGCTCAAATGGTTTATGCCTCATTTCTAAAGCACATTTTCATTTGGAGGTGATGGGTTCTATTCTCCTTGACACCCTTTGGGTTAGGCCCAAATTAGTTTAGTCGACGGGTATAGCCCCTTCAGGTAGGCCTACCATGATTTTCTAGAGGAAAAAAGAACAAAAAAATTATTTTAAATTTTATAAATTATTTAAAAATAATTTTAAATAAGTTTTCCCAAATTTATTAAAATGCTCCTTTTTTAAATATAATTTTATTTTATTATAAAGTATTTATTATATATAAATAAATATGGTTTATTTAAAATGGAAAAAATACTATTTAATTTAATAAATATTTATAATAATAACTTAAAGGTGTTATTTTTTTAAATTGTAGTACTTTCTATTCATTATGAAAACAAAAGGGTTACATAGCAATAATTTATGTATCTCATAACAATAAAAAGGATGCTAAAAACCCTAAACACCCACATTAAATGCATATTCATAGCAAGATGTGCTCCTTAGTTCAACAATTTCCAATACTGTGGGCCATACATGGGTTGTTTACGTACCAACTGTATCATGAAAACATTAAATAAAATGCACCACAGTTCCAATATAACAGTGAGAAGAAAGTAGAAACAATAAACGTTTATTCCCTACAACCAATGAGAAGTATCCATAAGGCACCTATACAACATGCCATAGTGAACCCATGGAGTGAAAGAGTTTTGATGCCAAGAGGGGGAGATAAATAACAACAAACTCTGAAACAAAATCAGTGTGCTATGCCTTCAATGAAATACAATAGTGGTACAATGTTCCTTGTAACTAATATGTCGATAGCCAAATGGAGAGACACCAGTCCAAAATTCATAGTGCGAGAGAGCCAAGGTGAAATAATTTAACAAAGTTCTTGTGAGCCATAAGCAACCTTGAAAAGAACAATTTGGATCATAACATAGATTTCTCCACAAAACCAAGAGCAAGATAACACCCCATAGAAAAGCACTGAAACAATATCATTGTCATAACAATGAGTTCGATAAGCACATGTCTTTGAAATAGAAACTCTAATTCCCGTAACAAAAGTCCCTTTAGGGTTCACAGAAACAACAAAAATACCAGTATCTCCATTGAAGTATACATCATAAGATTAGCAAGGGACTATATAATTTTCCATGATAGACGAAATTTTCAAAATATAAAATATTCCAGAGAATTATACTTCAGAGCCAAAACATGATGAGCACCACCATGGAAATTATACACCTGAAGGATGCATGCCAAAATTTATGACCGAAACTCATGAAACCCACCATATCTAGTCTTGATGAGAAGATATTATAGTAGGTTCTTGTGAACTATCAACTGAAGGATCTGTGAGATCATCAGAGTTAGAATCGCTCCCAAGGAATCCTTCTACATGAGTCAAGCAAGAGTCCACATTATCCAAGAAACACCTTTGATTGTTTAGCATACTTTTAATGTCCTTTAATGCAGAGAATATATTTAATTTCCCCACTTGCTTATCTTTTAAAATCACACATAACAAGGTAACCATTTGTTTAAGTAAAGCCAAAGAATTCTTAAAGTGGATCCACCTTTTCCTAAATCTAGAAAGATAAGGAACACATTTCATATCACCCCCCCACCAACTCAGAATCAGAGTTATATGGTCATTCCATTGCCTCTTTACATTCGAACATTAAAATTTCCTTCCTTGCCTCAAGAGGAACAACATCAAAGAAGGTAGTGACAAATTCATAGGAAAGAGGGAGACCACTTTTATAACCTAAATTTCCTCCAAAACCCCTCTTACTACACATTCTATTCCTAGGAGGCATGAGCACAACTGTAAAGGAACAGTAAGGAAAAATACTAAAAGATCCTTTTCCTAGAAAGCAAGAAAAAGGACAAGATATAAAACCCTGAGCTCCCTAAATAAGGACTACCAAATAATCACCCAAATGCCACACTACAGGAGAAAATTCTAGAAAATTCTCAAGCTCCACACATCTTAGACAGTGAAATAGCCCATAAACAAGTAGTGAAAATCATTTAAGCATAGAATTAACACAAAGGAACTTTGAAAATATCCATAATTCTTAATGCTACCAACTAACACTAGACTAAGGATAGTTCGAATAAATTGAAATTGAACAAATAAATTAGGAGGAAGAGAAATAGATGCTAACACTAAACTATTTTGCATCAGAACAAAGAGAAACACTCAATATTACCCAAATAGTTTCATTATCCCTCAATGACTGAGAAATCACCCTCGAAGACCCAGGAAAACAAATTGATTGACAAATCTCTTGCAAAGACCTAGGAAAATAAATAAAATGAGCAGATTTCCCAAAATCATGACATAAAACCAATAATCAAGGGTTGAATCCCTTGAAAAACTTTAACAAACTCACCAAAAAATTAATGAACAACTAGGTGCACACATGAAGAGAGAAACGTCTTCGACCCCACTCCTAAAAGCGAAAACTAGAATAAAATATCCATAGTATAAAACAATTAAAGGAGGACGAGGATTTTTCCTCACCTCTACTCACATGTAAATATTGTACCATTGCCTTTTGATCACCATAACTGTGGATTTAAATCTATAATCCCACCTGTAAACCATCACGCGCTCGACAACTAACCTTTTTCATGCCATTACAAGGAAGATACATTTTGGAGGATCAAACACCCTCCAATGAAGCCTTGGCATCCGTAATAACACACCCATGAGTTAAAGTTGTTGGTTGAAATGTTAAAGGATTGGATTTAATGGTGGAAAGTACATATTTTTCACATTTAGGTAAGGTTTAATGTTTATGAGGGTGGAGGTTTCTTACCATAAATGTTGTGGGGACATTATACATAGTGGTAGAATCAAATTTCAAGTATTTCCTTTTATAAAGTACTTAACATCTAAAACTTGTAAGAGTGGTGAGGAGAGGCCAAAAATATCCAATCAAGTGAAGATTGAATTTTAAAGTTTTCTTCATTAACATGTTTCTTTATATCCATCTTTTCTATAAGAGTTAAAATAATATTGTACAATTTGAAGAGGTCTAATATTTACATGTGCTTCCCAAAAAAATTCACATGTTCAAAACTAGAAATAGACATGATTCATGTTAATAAATTAATATTAAGCCCATTATAATGATCTTACTTTATTACAAAGGATTATCAATAGTAGCTTCACCAAATCTTAATTTAGTATTTTTTAAAATAAAAATATTCATATCTATTTTAATTTTAAATTTATCAAACAAAATAAAATAATCAACATTTTTAATATAAATATTTCTTCAATTATTTTAAAATATTAATCTTGTTACACTTCATCAATTTAATTTTAATATAAATATTTCTTCAATTATTTTAAAATATTAATCTTGTTACACTTCATCAATTTAAATATTAATCTTGTTACACTTTATCAATTTAAAATAAAAACTAACTTAATAAGGAAATGTGATATTCATTAAATAAATAAATATACATCATATTTCTATATTTTACATTACTTTTTAATTTATATTCGGACAAATTAATAATTTAACCATATATTCTAATAACTCTAAATTAATTATAATAATAAATACAGTTTTATAATTATTATATTTTTATTAAAATATTAATAATTTTATTTAAATTTATTTCGTTACTGTCTTTAATATATATAAACGATATAAATTCGAACACTCAAAATTGACAACCTGCAATTCAATCTCCCAAAGTGATCGAGTCAATATCCACTATGAACTCATGAAGCCAATATCCATTTTCAAAGATAGTTTTCTTATAAGTAGCATTTATCTTCCACTTCCATAACATAATGCAGTAGAGAGATAATGCCCTATTTGTTTATTCATAACTCTATATAGATTTTAGTTTAATATTAATTCGAAGTGTAATTTGATTAAAAATAATAATAATGGTTAGTAAAAATAAAAGGAGAAAGTAAATATAATATTCATTAATAAATTATCTATATATATAATCTCAAACCGTTTTACAATTAATATACGATTAAAATAAATATGAAGATGTCAAACTAATGCATTTTAGAAATATATTACTGACATCGTGTTAACATTAATATGTAATGAAATTAAATGTAAGGATACCATGTTGAAATCAATCTATAATAAAAATAGATATAAGAGACCATTTTAAAATTAATGTATTATAAACCAAAAGTAAAGTTATGTTGTTAAAATCAATGTAATATAAAAATAAATATCAAAATCAAAGCGCGAGTGTAAGTTAATGATAAGATATCATGCGAAATTAATAAAAATGCAAATATACAAAAACCATACTATTTTGATGTGAGAAGATTATTTAAAATACTTTGACAAAAATAAGCATCATAAAAATTAGTATAAAAAAATGAGTGTAAGTTAATGATAAGACATCATGAGAAATTAATAACTAGCAATTGCATCGAGAGGTGTAATGGAATGTCGAAAGGAGAAGGCGTGAATTATGAGAAAATTAGTCTTGATAGTTTGTTGAGCAAACATTACTTGAGCTCGCATTAGTGAGGAGGCTCATTGACTTATTTGAGTAGAAGGATACAAAAATGGTTGTCAATCCCTCTCAAACCTCGAGAAATCGAATTGATATTGGTTGCCACAAACTCAAGCTCGTGCTGAATAAAATCACTCAAGTTTTAGGCATCATAAACCAAGATATCCAATATTAGTGCTACAAATTCAAATCGGGGATAAACCAACACTAATCTCTGCACATAAGGCTGCTTTAGGACTCCCTAATCTGGCTCAATAATTTTCTTTGACTTTCTTCCATCTTCCGCGTTTCCACTATGGAAAGAATCACCGGAGTAAGAAAATTACAACCTTTGTAATTTTCAGGGACGTTTCCTTTCTACCCTTTTCTAGAACTCTCAAACCCCGTCTCAAACCCACAGGTTAACATCTTCCCTCATCCGTGGAATTACCCTCGTCATGATGATATGCCTCTATTTCATTTTTTATCATTATTGTATATTAACTTTGGATGAAGACTCTTATGACCTTGCAACAAATTTAGTACTATTTCTAATTCGTCATTCCCTTGGAGATGATCAAAAAGACAATTTCAATGTATATCAGTATATTGTTATTTGGGCTCGGGAGAGAATGTCAAGCACATCAGTGTGACTAATTCTGCTTACAATATGAGAGCTACAATCTAGCACAAAAAAGTAAGCAATGCCATGACTGAAATGCCACAAAAATCCAAACTTTTGGAATAGACAAGCCACTCAACAACCTTATCCACATTGTAGTAAACAGATCTAGATAGTGAAAACTCTCCAATCTTACCAAGAAGCTGTAGTTCAATTAAGCACAATAAACCTCGTTGGCTTTACATTTACCATCCTAAAGGCTCTAGCTCCAATTTACTTCACTATTTTGGTAAAAGCATACTTCATTGTTATTACATTCCAATGTTAGATAGTAAAATCCTTTTGCAGCCAATTTTTTGAGAAACCTATGGAACTAAGAAGTAGCAGTGTAAGCATTATTAAAAACAGAATATGTAACAGTAAGTTAGTTATTAGACTGTTTTGGCTTTACATTTACCATCCTAAAAGCTCTAGCTCCAATTTACTTCACTATTTTGGTAAAAGCATACTTCATTGTTATTACATTCAAATGTTAGATAGCAAAATCCTTTTGCAGCCAATTTTTTGAGAAACCTATGGAACTAAGCAACAACAGTGTAAGCGTTATTAAAAATAGAATATGTAAACATTGAATGCCAATGTCGAGGCAAAACAAGTTTTGCAGACTTCAAATTTTTGACTTCAAAAATATTGTCATTTTTTGTCCCATTTTTTGTGGCTAATTATGGATCAGTAAGTTAGTTAATAGACTGTTTTAATTTGAATCGTTGGCACTGAGAAGACATGGTTTAAACTTGTTTCTCTCTTGGTCGAGAAATATAGATGTGTCTATTTGGGAGGGCACTTCTTCTGAAATCCGTTTATTTATTTATTTTTGGTAAAAACATAAAAATGTATAGTTTAATTGATGTTTGGGGAGTTTATTTTCTAATTACATTATTTACATTATATGCTTCTTTATTAATATTAATAAATGTTTTCACTACCGAATAATCCAATTTATTTGTGAATGTTAATAAACTTCTAATTTGAATTTAAATTGAATAAATAAAGAAACACCAATGCGAAAGGTACACATTGTACAAAAACTCCCTTAAGAATCTCCCAAGCTTACTACTCAATAAAGTAAACTCTATATACCTGATATTTAGATTTCATTATTTACACCCAACAAGATAGACCGCAGAACTCAAAATAACATGGAAAATAAATTTGGCAGCATATATAGCCCCCAGGTCTGGCACTAGATCCAAAAGAAATCCATGCTATGTAGTGCACCCCCAACCTTAGGAAATTTTTTACGAAGAAACTTCCAAAAAAGAGGAATACTGAGAAAATTAAATCAAACAAAGTGAATTCTTTGAGGGCGATGTCAACTTTTTTGCAATCCAACCAAATCCCTTATAAAATAAATAACACATTTATGAGATCCTGTTAAATAAAAAAAATAAAAAACACTCTAATTCAACTATCCTGAAAAAGGGAAATTTATATTTTCCTGGTCCAGTTTTACATCATGTGAGTGTCTAAGAACTCAATCCTCAACAAGTTCATCTTCTTGCCTGACAGCTAGTTCAGATTCTCTATGCTCAATAGACGCAGAGTTTACAATTTGGAACCAAAATCTGAGCTTCAAAGCGTTACTAAGAATGTAATATGAGGAAAATGAGTCCAAAGGCTCTGATATGTGGTTTTGTTTAGTGTTGGAAGCTTTTCACATTTAGAAGGAGAATGCTTAGTGTTGGAAGTTTTTAACATTCAGAAGGAGATTGTTTAGTGTATGAAGATTTTAACATTTAGAAGAAGATAAGAGGATTGTTCATGTGTCAAGTGAGGATGTGACCTTATGCATTGGTGAAAAGAGCACGGTGCAACATGAAATTGACACCTAGAAATTGATTTGGATCAACATATACCCGCCCACTATGTTTCATTCCTTCTTCATATCCATAGTTTCGCAGAAAAGTATAGAAACCCAAGGCAAGCGCGCGCTCCCCGACTGCCATATATTCATGGAGTTCATTTGTTCGCCTGTTGTTTCTCTGCGTTGCTTCTGTTGGTACTCATGGTTTGCGTTTTCTGTAGGCCCCATATCATACCCTGTCGTTCGTTCTTTATTTGTGTTTTCCAAGAATGGAGACTGTTTTCCACTTCAATGGCACGCAAAAATGCTCGCAAAATCCTCACGCAGACCATTTGGATGGTTGTGACTGTGAATCCTGAGAATATGAAGTATATTCTGAAGACCCAATTCGACAACTATCCAAAGGGGAAGCCATTTATTGTTATTCTGCACAATCTGTTCGGGAAGGGAATCTTTAATTCTGACGGAAATGCCTAGAAATTGTAGCGCAAGGTTGCCACGTACGAGTTGAACACTCGCTCTCTCCAAAAATTTTCACTCTTCGCAAATTTGTTCTGCGAGTCATCGAGGTCACGGATCGACTCCTTCCAATTCTCGACGAGGCCATCCAGATGGGCAAAGGCTTTGTATTTTTAGGACATTCTGCAACGTTTATAATACATGCAAAGTTGTGTTCGAGATCGATCCGGCTAGCCTGGATGCGAGCCATTGTGGCGATTGAGCTCTACGCATGACTTTCCACGATGTCGATGATCTCATCGAGGATGGCCAGAGGACGGGCAGGACGACTTAAACACCCACCCATGACGCGACCTCACCCAATACTATTTCGCAACATGTCAAAATATAACCGGATAGAAGGACAATAAAGAAATGTTTTGATTGGGTGGGGTGAACAGTGTTTGCTCACCTCACTCCATCAAAGATAACGCCTCTGGCGTAACAATGCAAATATACAAAAACCATACTATTTTTATTTGGGGAGATTATTTGAAATAATTTTACAATAAATTAGAATAGTATAAGAGGATCATAAATTGAATCACTCAGAAAATTTGTATGATTAGTTTTTTTTAATGGTGTTATTTTATTTATATTATAAAATTAATGTATATGTTTTTATTAAATGATGAAATATCTTTAAAATTAGTAGATGTTTATTTTAGTTGTAGATTTAGTAAATATGTAGAGTGATTAAATTTTTTGAGGTGCAAATGTTTTTACATTTTCGAATGCATATGCCATAAATGGATTCAACGTCTTGAAAAGGTCTTTGGTATTTTAATTGTGTAGTTTAAACTTCCAATTCCAACAAATCTTTGTTGAATTTTAGAAAAAAATGATTGAAAAATATACCTGAAATGGCCAAAATGTAAAATTCTGAGACTCCTTGAAATATCTTAAGAATAATAAATTTATTTCTTTGAAATTTTTTATATAATATAGACATAGATTTTTGTAACCATATATAATATATACATAGTTGACATTGAAATATTTTATTTATGGACATTAAAATTAAATATTGTTCTTATTATTAATATATTTTTAAATACACATCAATATTACTTAACCATACATATTGAAATATTTGATTTATGACCCAAATCGATTTTTATATGGAGTTGTCTTTAGTGCGACTTTTTGAAGGCTTTTTCGGTGAATTTTTCCGGTCCATTTTCTTTAAAATCCGGCAAGAATTTATTGAAAACGGAAATTTGATGGACAACTTGCACAATCGAAGTGTCCTAGTGGTTTTTTAGGGTGCTGAATCTATATATACAATAAAAAAACTAGTTTAAATAACAGAAATCAAGATTTTACCTCAATTTTTTTCACCGGATTCCGACGCCAGAAACTCCAAAAAGTCGCACTAAAGACTACTCCTTTTATTATTATTATTAATATTTTTTAAATGATACATATTAATTTTATATTAAGAATTGGATGGATTATACATTTCCCTATTATTACTCTTATTAGAAAGTAATTGATTTTATTTGTTTTCAATTACATCTTTTCTTTGGACATTGAAATATTTTATTATTGTGTGTGTGTATATATATAATTTGAAATAAATTAGTTAACATATATATTCAAATAGTTTATGTAAGTCACACACACACACACACATATATATTTCTAAGTAAGATTAATTCTATTATATAATACAGAAGGATTTACAAATCGACACGTACCGGAATTGTGTATGCTAGCCAATTCTAGCCAAGATAGAGTTCAAAAAGACAAAATAGGGACTGCCCTGATTGGGGAAACCAGCATGAACCAGGATAGTCCAAAAATTGGTAAAATTGTGCATAAACAAGTGAAACATAAAAACAATGGTGTAAAAACTAGCAGAAGTAGGAGACCTCGAATTGTTAATCCTTCTGCAGCGAGTCATGCTTCAGGTCTTTAGGAGGTGGCTCTTCAACAATGAAGCAGTCGTAATCCTCAAAGGAGTCCTTTTCCTTCTTCGACTGCTATGATGTTGGCTCTGGCGTAGAGGCAAAGCGCGCACCTACAATCTCATTCTTATCTTCTTTTGCAGAGCTATCCCCGTTGTCGCTTCCTGAAGAGTACATTGCAGCTTTAGCTAGAAGGGCTGCCGATTTTTGGGAGTGCTGGTGGTAGGACTGAGAAATGGTGGATTTTCGCAGGCGTTTCCGTGAACCAGAACTAACGAAACTAGATAGGACCTCCGGAAGACATAGAGAGATGGTGGCTGAGACACAATGCTGGTCCAGGGCTTCAAAGGTATCCAAATTGAGCGTACGTATTTGGTCTGATTTTACAAAGGTCTTGGTCTGATTTTGCAAAGAATTGTTTTTGGTTTAAGGACTTTCCTTGGAGGTACATTCAAAGGACATTTTTGCAAAGGATGGTTTTGGGTTTAAGGACTTTTCTTGGAGGTACATTAAAAGGACATTTCTTGGAGGTATGTGATACATTTTTTGAATGTTTTTTAGGCTTCATTTTTTTTGAAGGTATGGATTTGGGCTTAGTTTTCATTGTTTTTAGAAGTTTTGGGCTTAATTTTCAAAGGAAACTTTTTAGGCTTAATTTCGAAAGGACTCTTTTTAGGCTTAATATTCAAAGGACATTTTTTGGAAGTATTTTTTAAAGTGATATTTTTTTAGAGGCTTTTTTGAAGTATTTTTTAAAGTGACATTTTTTAAGAAGTTGGAATTAATTTTCAATGGACATTTTTTGGAGGTATTTTTTGAAGTGACATTTTTTTAGAGTACGTGTTTTGGGTTGAAGTAAATCTTTTATAATGATTTTTTAAAACGAGTTTTTGTCTAACTTTTTAAATGAATTTTTTTTGTAGAACTTGGAAGGAAATATTTTGAGCTTCGTTTCATTTTTATAAGACTTTTTTTTCTTGGATTTTTTAAGGTAAGTGTTTTGGACTGAAGATTGTATTTTTTGCAAAATTTTTAAAATTAGTTTTTTTTTTTTAAATTAAATCTTTTGTGATTTTTTTTAATTGAGTTTTTGTCTGAATTTTTGAAGGAAATTTTTTGAACTTCATACTCTATAATCATGGGAAATCGAAGGAATTGTATGAGAAAATATGATCGAAAAAGAGACCCTGAGGAACGTAGAGAAGAGACGAGAGAATCTCGCAAAATAAAGAGAGAAGCACTCTCAAATATTGAAGGGGAAAATCAAACTCAGCTAGAAGTTGAAGCAGGTATGTAAATGTAAATATTATGAATTTGATATATTTAAAATTTCCCAAGTGTAAAATGTGAAGCTTAATTTTTATTTGATGAACTAATTTGAAAAATATTTTGCAATGTAAATGGAGAGAGATATTCCTTAAAACATTTATGATGAAATACAAAATTTTGAAAGAGAAAGTGAAAGATATATTGAATCAATGATTGAAGATGGTGAAAATGTTGAAAGAAATTCAAGTGAAGAAATTGAATCACAAGGATGTGTCTATATATATATATATATATATATATATATATATATATATATCTGTGTGTGTGTGTGTGTGTGTGTGTTGAACACATGCACATATTATTGAAATTATACATATTTATTAATTTAGTTATTTATTGAATATGTAAAATTATTATGTATTATTCATTCGAATATGTACAGATAAAATCAATGTCGATGATGAGATATTAGAAAATGTTGACACACACATATGGAGATAAAAGAGCTGACCATGTTATATGATATCATGTTAAATGCATTTTTGATACGTACTTCATAAAGGAAAATGTGACAGTTAACGCCCAAATGTTGAAAGGTCTACTATCATTAAGGAAATTTAAACAAGCTACAACTTTATTGGGTATTCAAAAATCAACAAAAGATAATAAAAAAATAAAAGAAAATGTGATACAAAATATAAATAGTGCTATAAATTCAATTAGAAGATCTAGCCAGAAAAGTGTTTCAGTCGTACGTAGAGCAATACATATGGCAGTGGTTTCATCAAGTACTAAAGAGAATCGCTTGGTAAAATCTATGGCACAAGCATTAGGAACCTCACGAAAAACTTTGCACAAACATCGGAAATTTCGGTTGAAAATAGATGTAAATGATGAACTCGCTTGTTAGAGAGCTATTTTTAGGCAACCATACAAATATAAACTTGGAGAAAATGTTAAAAAAGAAATATATGAATATTGGAATAATAATTCACATGTTTCACCAAAATGCAAGGGATGTGATGCGAAGAAGAATAGCATGAAATCAGTACGAACAACATGAAAAACATTTCTTGGAAACCACTCAGATAGAGTTTTTCAACAAGTTCAAAGAAGAGAATCGTGAAATTCATGTGTCAATCAGTGCTTTTGTTCAACAAAAACCATGGTATGTAAAACCTATCACTGTACGCGACACTTGTTGTTGTCGTTATCATGTGGAATTTGAGTTATATTATGACATATTCCTTGATTTTGGTAGGAAATTTTGGAAGGATTCACCTCCTTCTTCCACTATCCATGATTTCATTTCTCAAATTCTATGTGAAAGAGAAAGAAATGAACTATTTTATGAAAAGAAATATGTTGGTGGTAAAAAATGCGATGATTATGGAAATTTGACTAAATTTCAAAACAAATATCATACTGATATAAATGATCAATCATTTTCCAACATGAAAATGAAATGGAAGAGATATGAATATATCCATACATCAATTCAAGGTGCAAATAGTGTTAAAAGAATTGAATTACGAGAAGAAGAAATTTTTGTGATAGACTTTTTGAGAAAGTTTGAGGCAGAAATTTACAAATACACCAAGCATTCCCATAGAGCTCAATGGCAAGACTTGCAATTCAAAAAATCCCGTGAAGTTTTTCCACCAGGGACCATTTTGTCAGTAATTGATTTTGCAGAAAACTACACATTTGTTCCACAAAAAGAAATTCAGAGTGAATACTATCATTCTGACCAAGTCTCCATGCTCATCCATATTATATAGACATGCTGAAAAAACGTCGTTCATATAGAAAGAACCAGTGAAAATCGACATGTTATTAAAGAATATCACTTTTATATCAGTGATGATCATACACATGATACCTATTTTGTACAACATTGTTTTGGAAAGATTTATGACTCCTTGAAAAGTCATGGAATAACATTCAATGAACATTGGATATGGTCAGATGGATGCGTAGGTCAATTCAAATATGCACAATCATTCTTTTGGTTGTGTTGTCTTCATAAGAAAACTTGAATTAAACATTGTTGGAATTTATTTGAGACTAGCCATGGAAAAGGAGAGCATGATGGTGCAGGGGCATGCATAAAATGAGCACTTCGAAGATATCAAATGAACCCCTCTGCAAGCTGACTTGTGGATGCTAAAGAAGTTGTTCAATGGTGCATCACTGCTCTAAGCCATGAGACTAACCGATCAAGGGAAGTGCGAAGGTATATTCAATTTAATTTTTATTGGATATCTAATTTTAAACAATGTACATTTATCACAATGATTATCTTTGATGGTATTTTGATATCATATTTACATTCTTCTTTGAATTTTATATATAAAGTTTTTTTGGCATATTGGGATTGAAGGTGTAGACAGATCAATTGGAAATGACACTGACACAATAAAAGGGACTCAAAAATTGCATTCAATTAAAATAAAGTTGTCCAGAAATGTGTTTGCATTGGATACAAGAAAATATTGTTGTTTTTGTCATGTTTGTGCCGTACAACGTTAATCCAATGACGTTTGTGAAAACAAATTGTATGTAAAATATTAGAAACATATAGAGCTAAATACAAAGGGAAAAATGTCCGTTGTAATGTTTTAAAAAATGCAATCAGAGGAGACTACAATATCATATGATGGTGATCGAGTTTCTAATCTTGTTAGAGAAGGTAACATTTGAATTGCTTTCAAATGATAAAAATCTAGAAATAAATTTAAATACATAAGTTTGTTAAGTTTGTTTTATTGTGAAGGAGATGCTTTTTTTGTGATTTCACCTACTGACAACGATGAAAATGTGAAGTATTATTTGATGCGTTGCACTGAACAAAAAATGAAATTATTAGAAAACTATAATGATCACGATTTTCCATATGAAAGAGGATCTATTATACTGAAAGGTTATTTTTCAGACAAACTAATCAAAGTGGGAATTTTGTTTACTTTTAAGACTATGAACCTGATGTCATAAGTTGTCAATATAGTCACTTGGTGTGTGCAGCATGCATAAAGTTGATAGAGGTTCAATCAAAGAAAAAATGAAAAATAAGTAATGGAAAATATCAAAATCCGATCAGGAACGAATTATTGAAGATGGCATTCCATTGAATTTTTTGATTGAAATGCCCAACAATTTCTTCTCTTTGGATTATATGTTTTAGAACTTCCAGTACTCATTTAAAAATTGAGTTGCCTCGTTATGTTATCTGTGCAAGTGTTTGCACATGTACAAATTGTTTTGGTACACGCACACTCTAGTATCAATTGAAAGTAGCTTTTCTATACATGCATTGATGAAATGTTGCATGTATTGGATAACATATATATGTTCTAGAATACAGTGCTTGTTCAAGTAAGTTTTACTATGTGCATTGATGAAAAATGTTTCACGTACTGAATATATATGTTCTACAATGCAATTAACTAAAAGTAGTTTTGCTATGTGCATTGATGAAAAATGTTGCACATGCTGGATATATACACAGACTTAATGTGACCAGTTTGTCTTGTGGGATTTTCTGATAAAAAGTATCCACAATGTAAATAAACCATCCATAGTATAGTTTTGTACGAAGATTCCTTTCAAACAAGAGACTAAAAGCACTTCTCTGACTTTTGGTGGGATATGACCCACATCTCTATTCATGATAGAGAATAGTATGAAATTTGTCTTCCAAATGGTCGAATAAGTTCTAGGCAATTAACTGAAAGTAGCTTTTCTATGTGCATTGATGAAAAATGTTGCACATATTGGATATATATATATATATATATATATATGAACTCTAGAATGCAATTAATTGTTCAAGTAGTTTTCCCATGTGCATTGATGAAAAATGTTTCACGTACTGAATATATATGTTCTATAATGCATCTAACTGAAAGTAGCTAAATTCTATAGGAATTAATGAAAAGTAGCTAAATTCTATTGCCATTGATGAAAAATGTTGAAGTACGGGATATATATGTTCTAGAAAGCAATTAACTCTTCAAATATATTTTCTATGTGCATTGATTAAAAATGTTGCACGTACTGGATATATATGTTCTAGAATGGAATTAACTGAAATTAGCTTTTCTATACATGCATTGATGAAAAATGTTGCACGTAATGGATAAATATACATTATAGATTGCATTTTTAAAATTTTATGATTGTTTTCAACATATCTAAGAATACCTAGAATCTTATTATTATATATATATATATATATATATATATATATATATTGTACTTCAATCGTTTTAACATATATATTCAAACATGTGTAAAATCGTTTCTACATGTACATATATTCATGTGATTTTTTTTTTTTTTGGAAAATGACAGCTTGAATTTAAAAAAAAAACATAATATCATAGTCACATGCCAAATGTAGTTCAACCATCCAAAACTTGAGTTTTAAAAACTTTTTGATTATATCACAACATTACATCACATGCCATGCCAATTGTAATTCAACTATCCAATAAAAACATTTAACATTATATCACATGCCAAATGTAGTTCTTGACCATCCAAAACTTAAGTTTAAAAAACAAAACAAATTATAATACAACATTACTTCACATCCCAAATGTAGTTCAACTATCCAAAACTTGAGTTATAAAAACAAAACATTATAGATCACAAGTATCAAAACTTCAATTTTAAAAACAACACATTATAGATCACAAGTATCAAGTATCAAGTAACATTACTTGACATGCCAAATGTAGTTCAACCATAACACTTTAAAAACAAAAAAAAATATTTTTAACACAACATTACTTCACATCACATTCCAAATGTAGTTCAACCATCCAAAACTTGAGCTTTAAAAACAAAAAAATTATATATAACACTGTAACATTACTTCACATGCCAAATTTAGTTCAACCATCCAAAACTTAATTTTTAAAAACATTATATATCACATTCACATCTACCAAATGTAGTTCATATAAAATATGTCCAAAATTTTTAGATCTCACAAGTATCAAGTATCAAGTTATATATAACTACATCTAGATATATATTAAAAAGTAAATTTAAGACTAGAAATATATTGAAAATATAATGTTGCACATGTGCATATGCATCTTCCATCAAATAGTGCATGTGCATCATCCATCAAATATAGATGGATGTAGTGTCTTTCCCAGCAAAGTCTCCATCTGCGAGCTATCCTGCGAAGTATGGGGAACCTGTACACAATGTGTACAAACATTAAAATTTGATGTTTTAAAATTGAGTGAGAATATATAGAACTTCATGTAAGAAACAAAATATAAAAAAAAATGATGCAATACCTCATGAGGTTCCCTCTCCATTTGTTTCTCATCTGCTACAAGTCCCCCCATGGAAACATCTCCAACAGTAAACTATACAATATATATATATGTGTGTATGTGTGTGTAAATTAAAAAATTTTAAATGAAAATGCATATATATAAACTTATTTTCAATAATATCAAAAAAAAAGTTAGACAACTTTTTAAAATGGCTGAGATGGTGTGGATGGTCCTATCTCCATTTCTAGAGTCCATGGAGAAAAGAAACCCTCTATAGAAACCTAAAATTCAAAAAAATTAAAATTATAAAATAACTCAAGGCCAAGATCTAAATTTATAATAAAACTTTTAAACTTAAATTTATAAATTATAAGTTAAAAACATATATATTTAAGCGAAAACATTTATACTTCTGCAGGTGGATTTGGCACATCTTCTATGAGAGGATCGAAAAGAAAATCTCCAAAAACCTAAAATTCAAAAAATTTAAAATAACTCAAAATCTCTAGATCTCAATTTATAATAAAACTTTTAAGCTTCAATTTATAACTTATAATTTAAAAACATATATATATATATATATATTTAAGTGAAAATTTAATACTTTTGTTTTTGGATTTGGCACATCTCCTAAGAGTGGTTTAGAAAGAAAATCTCCAAAAACCTAAAATTTAAAAAATTTAAAATAACTCAAGATATAGATATATCTCATTTTTTAATGGAAATTTTTGAGGTGGAATATATAACTTAAAAACATAAATTTTAAAGGTGAAAATTTTTCCATACTTGTTGTTGTGGATCTGGCACATCTCCTAAGGAAGTAGACAGTACATCTCAAAAGGAAGAAGAAGGTACCGCCATCCCAAAAGCATCGGACGGAATCGGAATCTGTTAAAACATTTTATTATATATATGTACATGTACATGTGTGCCATCTTTATTGTTTGAACCAGAGGCTCTGAACGTGATATTAACATTTTTGTCATTCATCAAGTGTGACAACTGCAAATGGTGCTAACATATATAATGATACATTTTTGTTATATTAATGTATAAAAATAAATATATGTACATATATGTATTTTTTACAAATTGTACATGTGTTAAAATAATTGAACCCTAACCATTAACACATACCATTCCCATGCCCTCTTCCTCGTGAACAATTAGGTCATGCCAACCATTGCGACAATTATTTGCATATGTTTTGAGATCTACAACACTCATGTTTTCAATCTCTTCATCTGTATAATACAAAAAATTAGCACGTGAATTCTCACATGCTCTTTGTCAATTTAGACAAACATCGACACCACCCAATCCACAGTGAAAATTTTCGATGATCGCATCCCTTGCTTCTCGACTAATTTGAGAAGTGGCTTCCATCTCTGACCGCAAATTTTTGACATGAACAGGTCAACTAACCAATAGTGCCTTAGGACGAGGTAACTCAGCATCACGCCTAGCGCCCCTACGATCACACAATCGACCTTTCTCAACCAAAAAATTCCGAGGGAAGGCCATTGTAATTGGGTTTCATTTGCCAAAATAATTCCGCATAAAATAATTTTACAAAATAAATCGGAACCTCTTTGTTCCATTGGAGTCTTCCATAAGCCGCAAGGTGTCAATCATACAAATAGTGATCTATATCAGGGTGCTTGAAATATTGCACCTTTAGCATCTTTCTTTTCGTCCCTTCTTCGAAATTAAACCTAGACTTTTCCATTGTTGTTGTAACTCTTTCTTTAACAACCTCCCATTTATCGAGACACATCATTGTTTCCTTTATTTTTCTCATGACGTCCACAAAAGTAATAGTGGTTGGCCCAAGATTTCGGTACACATCTACTAGTTGGCCTAAAGAATGTGTAACTATTTCCAAGCTTTGTCGACTCTCAGCAGGTAGTGTCAAAGCCACGAGATCTCTCTGCAATTTTTCTTGAAGATGTTGACACATTTCTAAGGTGCATTGCTACATGTTTCTTTCCCATGGTATATTTTCAATTTCAGCTAGATAAGTTGTGGTGGGTGGCAAACCTTCTTCTTGAATGAAGCATTCTACCCTACATATTTTTTTACCAAAATTTGGAGCATTGTTAGCCTCTGCATCAATATATAAAATTTTGTATATTAGAAAAAACACATGTAAAAAAATTTGTACAAATTGAATGAAAAAAATATTCAAATTGGTGGCAACCTCAATGTGGTTGGCTAGCATATTGCCCACCCTAAGACTATTGAGAACCATAACGACCCTGCTGAGAACCAACACAACCATCCATTGATTGGCCTCTAGGGGAATCAATATCACCACCTTCACGCAACCTACTAGCACCTATTGATGGCCCTCTAAAGGGATTTGAACCACCACCAACCTCTCGAGATGAGAGAGAAGATTCGTAAACAAATACAAATTTACAATCAATTGAAAAATACATTCATACATATAAATACATGTACATATTCATTGATTAAATTGCGTGAACCATACCATGAATAGGTGAACCATGGGCATGCTCCATTAATGAGTAGAGACCCTTCTCCTCTTAGCTCCTAAAAACTAAAAAATGAAACTTATTAACAACTAATTGAACTCACAAAGTTGATAAAAAATCAATTCCATATATACACACATGTATGTATATGTATGGAGATTTAAGATTATATTTAAATACCATGATCATCCCTGGATCCCTGACCGTCCTCTCTCATAGAGATATGGGATTATGTTGATCTTTGTCGTTCGTTCTCCATGGTATATATCTACAGTGGACATTTACAATTATTTTTTTAAAGGACTAATTTAAAATAAATTTAAAATAAATTTCAGAAAATTAATGTAATTTAGTGTACACAAATTATGTAAAACACAACATTTAAAGCACTAATTGATGTGTGAAACTCAATTTAATGAAAAAAAATTATAAAAATGTTAAGTTCACCAAATTGCGCTTTACATGGTCGGAGCACAGTTGGTATAAAATTGAAAGAAACACATTGTCATTAAAAAATAAGTGAAACTCCATTTAAACAAAAATTTGTTGAAGTCCCCACATTTTAATTTTATAAAAATGTGAAGTTCACCACTTTCTGTAAATGTGAAGTTCACCAAGTTTCACTTTACATGGTGTGGTTGGAGAACACTTGGTATATAATTGAAAAAATCACATGCTCATTAAAAATGACACATTTATAAGTACAAAACACACACATATCCAAGATATCTTACAATGTCCATCAATAAATTTTGAAGGAGAGTGTCTCAACACTAATTCATCTTCGAGAGATGAATCTTGAATTTTTGAAGATGAGTGTCTCAAAACTAATTCATCTTTGAGAGATGAATCTTGCATTGGCTTTGCCCTGTATAATTCTAATTCATCTATTAATTCATCATTGATATATGAATCCTGAATTGGCATTTCCCCACGTAATAGATCAACAGACATGTAATTCACATTTTTACAATGTCTTATACTAAAAAATATAAATTGGCTAACAATATTATTTGCTATTCCATGTAGTTCTTTTATCCTCTCCTTCTTAACTTGGTACACGTCATTCATCTGGTTGAACACAAGTTCAGAATTTCTGAAAACTACAATTCCATTTGATCCATTCTCCATAGCTATTCCCAAGTCTTATATTAATCCAATATAATATGCCTCGTTGTTTGTTGTTCTTCCCAGTATATTCATTTTCCTTTGGACAACTTTTCTAGTTGCAATATTGGAAAGCACATATGTAATAATTTCTTTCCATGGATTGGGATAGCAAGAAGCATCTATGCATAATTTCCATTTTTCAATCATATTTAGTGGTTTTTTTATCCTTGAAAAAAAAATCAATAAAAATATATATTAAATTGACATTTATTGAAAATGCATGGGATAAATGGCACGTGTGCATGAGATAAATGACATATGCATGGTTTATCTTAAAGTTTGACTGAAAAATTTTCTAGTAGGATTCACATCTAGAATTAATGGGATGAAGCCTTTGGTTTGTGGGAGAAATGAATTTTATGCACTTTTTTTGTGGGAGAAATGACACATGTACACAGTTTTCCTTAAAGTGGTTGAGGTTTATGGATATTAAAATGAAGAAGAGTCTATTTAGATCTGTCACAGAGATTGACAGTAGGGGCATTTACTGGATATGTCACCTTTGAGAAAAGATGAGATCTAGAGACTACTTGGCCCTTTACAGACTCTGCCTTTAGAACTTGTAGAAGTTAACACTCAATAGACAGACTAAAATCCTTTGGAAGTTCAAAATTCTATGAGAGTTAAACCACTTTAGGTTCAATTTTTAGGCCTTAAAGCTTGAGAGAAATGACATTTACATGCTTTGCAAAATTATTTTATGCACTTATAAAAAACATGCTTTAAAGTAAGGAGAAAGCCAACATGACATATACATATTTTAAAAACTTTGCCTAAGAATTTATGGGAGAAATGACACATGTACACAGTTTGCCTTAAAGTGGTTGAGGTTTATGGATATTAAAATTAATAACTTCTATTTAGATCTGTTACAGAGATTGACTGTAGGGCACTACAAGAAAAAAGTACATTGGTGAGGGGCGAAAATGGTCACCAAAAGCTCATTGGTGAGGGTCAAAAGAGCCTTCGTCACCAAAAACCGAACGTCACCAAATGCTTATTCCCATCTTTCGCTAAAGTATAGGTGTTGCGGTGACATTCAAGGTCCGTCACTCATAATGAATTTATAGTGACAAAGATAGTGACCTCACCATTTCATATGAGCAATGGTGATGGACAACATCCTCCGTCACCAAAAATTGAACGTCACCAAAGGTGGCGTCGCCGAAAGTATAGGTGTTGTGGTGACATTCAAAGACCGTCACCAATAATGATTTATAGTGACGGATAGTGACCGTCACCATTTCATATGAGCAATGGTGACAGAAAATAGCCTTCGTCACAAAAAAATTGAACGTCACCAAAGGTGGCGTCACCAAAAGTATGTGTTTTGGTGACATTCAAGGTTCGTCACGAATATTGATTATAATGACGGATAGTGACCATCACCATTTCATATGAACAACAAAGACTTTTTGTGATGGACTTTTCATGGCCGTCACTATTGGTGCATATATATGGCAACGTTCATTGACTGTTACCATAAACTCATTGGTGACATCAAGGCCCGTCACGAATAATGACTATAATTACAAACAATGACCCTCACCATTTCATATCAATAACAAAGATTTATGGTGACAGACCTTTCATGGTCGTCACTATTGATGTGTATATGTGGTGGCGTTTGTTGACCGTCACCATTTCATATTTTGGTGAGGGTCGAAAAATGTCACCATAAGCTCATTAGTGATGGTCAAAAGAGCATCCGTCACCAAAACTTGATCGTCGTTATTCCCTATGAATATCAGGGCACGATGGAATTGAACCACCAACCTCCTGCTTGTAAAGAAAGTGCTCTTCCATTGAGCTGGCACCCTTTAAATATTAGACTTTAAACTATCAATTACCCCTAAAGGTGCAAAGATACACCAAAGGAATAAAAGATCTAGGAAGATCAAAAGAATTTAGTGTCCTTGCTCCTATTTTTATTCTACGACACTCTACAAAGTATGATCTTGATCTTTAACGTATTTGTGCCAAGTGGTTCTAAGTCAATAGTAAATGTTATAGTCAGATAAAAAAAATGAATAAATGAGAGGCCATATGGGCTAATTTTTAATCCTTACAGCAAAATATCTTAATATTCAAGTCTATGGAACAACTCGTTCAAGGTTCAAACTAGACTCGATTTTAAAGAGAAAGCATAAAACTAGCTAAGCAGTTTACAAGTTAACATTTTGGATATAGCTTCTGTTCAATTTATATGAATAGTTATGCCATAACCTTGAAACTAGTTTATTAGCTAAAAGACTTTGTTAAGTCAATAATGACAAAGAAACATAGTCATGGCAAGAAAAATTCTCTTTTTTTTTTCGAATGAGGGTGCATGTAACTTGATAAAGGTTGTAGGAGAGTATCAAAACATAAACAGTTTCTCACTAAAACAGCTGGAAATGACAAAGTCTTGTTAAGCAACAAAGGTTTAGTTGAATATATGGAAAGCATCGAGCTAAATGATATAATTAAACTAAAAGTAACTGTAAAAAAATGAAATTGCCATCATATACATTGCATCAGCGTATGAATTTGCATCAATGTACTGAATTAATATGACTTCAAATTTTGAAATTTTCCTACAAGATAACATTTATCATTAAAAAAATCTGATCAAACATGATGTAATCTTATGAATCCTTCAGATTTATATTGCAATATCCATCTCAGATCGATAGATCTGGAATCTTAAATATTCTTATAACTAGAAATTGCACCAAGAGGTGTAAAGGAACACCGGAACATGGATAAGAGAAGTGGGGAGATTGTATAAAGAAATAATCAAGCGAAATATACTAAAAATGAAACACAACCCATGTGAGGCTAATTTATTTTCAAGTGAAAGAAAGTTTGTAACTGGTGTCCGGCAAACAGGACTCACAAAAATTGTTATAGAGAAAAACTTGGAAGTGTAATTGAGGTTTGAGGTTTGATGATGTTGATGAAGCACATATTCTACTTGGTGAAAGTGGCCACTGCAAGGATTATTGGGGTTCAGGCTTCTATAGGCAAGATAATACTTTTGAGCTTGAAACAACTTTGCACAATATAGCTTTCAGTTCAAATGGGTGCAAATACATATAAATCAAGCAATTTGAGACCTTTAAATGTATGGTCAGAAGAAACAACTCCAGAATCTGTGCAAATGCTTCTAAACTCTATTTGAAAAGAGGAAATTAAATTTATCCTTGAAGGAAACTTGTTTGGACCAGACATTGGTGAGTTGATAAGCAGCTCAAACAATTGGGCAGAGATTACTATGTGGTGTATTTTCAAAGGGCTCAAAGAGTCATTACCTTCTAGATGGCTATATATTTTGGGAGATGAGTTTGAAAATACAGGTAAGAAGAATCAACTAGCGTCTGAACAGTCGGGTGAATTTGAGAAAAAACACTAAAGATCTGCCAATTTTGTTGAATGCCTCTGAGCAATGTGGTTTATTGTTTGCTGTCAATTCCTCCTCTGTCATGGATTGCAGGCCTGCACAAAATAAGAATATTCTTATGATTTGTGTTTGTTCTGAAGTGAATAATTTAAAACAATATACTCATAACCTAGCACAAAATACAGATTCAACAGAAGTAAATACGGAAAACAAGAATAGTGGAAATGATGATTTTGGATTTCAAACTGAAGGAGCATATAAGGGCGAGGATGAAGTGCTTTTGAAATTTCAGTGGGCAGAGGAGACAGAAAGGATGGGCTGCAGCAAGTTTTTGGAGTCTCGAGATAGAAGAGAAGGGAAAAGAGGCAAACTTCAAGTTCAAAGCACAGAGTAATGACCCCTGGAAGGAGAGATTTTTATTCTCTTGTTCAATCTCAGCAAGAAGTAAGCAATGCCTTTGGTCAAGTCGACATTCAATTTTCAGATTCTCTATGGGATGTAGGTGATGGTATTAACCAAGAGAAGCAGTTGGACAGGGTTTCACATGAATATATCCTTTCTTCATAAATGTAATGATTATCGAAATTATGTTCAAATGAAAGAGATGAGAACAATGTGCAAGAGGCTTTATAATGTTTGATATGCAAAGAATAGAAAATTCAAAATAGTACATCATATGGGAGGAAGGAAAAAGAAATGTATAGGCAACAAGAACTGGATGGAGGTAGGGAATGAACAAGGAGAATATTCATCTCCATTTATAAGGATTGAAAAAAGTTTGGACAATGCCACCCTGGATGTATCTTCTCATCCAATGAGAATTGATTGTAAACACAAACAGATTCAAGGAATGTTGGGTTCTTTATTAGATGAAAATAAGAAAGAAAGTGTGAAGGAACAATTCATTGAGTCTAATGGGGATTGTGATGTCGTGGAGGAATTAAGTGGAGTCTTAGTAAAAGGTGCCAAGTGGCAAGGAGGCTATTGCAAGAGTGACAATGAAAGGGATACCAGAATCTTTGTTAGATGAGAGAAATCATACATTTTCGATTGTTCCACTGGAAGATGCTCTTCTAGCAGACATCAAGGAAATACTAGATTTGATATTTGATGTAAGCAAGGAATATTATACAGCAATGCATGCCAAGGAGCCTTCTCGGCAGGATCATTTACCTGCCAAATTAGAAGGAGTGTCAGACCAAGAAGTGGATGGCATTGCACCTTTGTAGGTTCTGTTAATAATCTAGACGCAAGTGATAAGGCAGAAGGTGAAATGTGTGAGTTTTCAAGAAAGAGGGATAATGAGAGATTAACCCTGTGAATGGATCCTCTTATGAAGTGATGGATGCTTTGGGATAGAGAGAAATCCATTGGATCTCAAGCTCTGTAGTGAAGCATCTCAAAGAGGAGTCCCTCAAGAATGTTCATACGACAAATGACAGGAGATTTAAATTCCTTTATAGATCAAAGAAGTGAATGTGCTAGAGTAACTACACATGAAGATATTGCATTTTTAAATGGTGCACGGTAGGTTGGAGTTGGTGATTGATGTAAATGATGAAAGTGATGTAGAGATGCATGCAACACAGGTTGACTGTAAGAATGCAGTAACTGAGGCAGCTTGTTCAATTTATGTTGTTTTTGGATGTGCAAAAATCCGGTGGAATTTAAAGTCGTTAGTTGGAGCAATTCACATAGATAATGTAGGGAAGCATAACATAGGGCCGTTATAGGAAAATGTTGCTGTGGTGGAAAAACAATGAGTTTTATATTTCTTACCCTGCAAAGGCATTGTGAAAAGCAATGTGTTGGTGGAAAAGAGAATAGTTTTGGATTTGTCACTGGAGGAATCAAGTGAGAATGACGTAAGAATGCATGCTACATATGCCCTAGATGAAGGTGCCGCAACAGTGCATTTGCAAAGATTGTCGTTGTATGCCTGTAAAGAATAAAATTTATTGAAATATTGAGAAGTTTCTGTGGAGGAAATGGAAGAAATGCTTGTTCGATTATCGGAGAAATCTAAACCAGGGGAGAATTTTGTAGGTGCTTGTCAGGATGATTTTTTAAAGAATCAAATTCAAGGTATGTTCAGTTCATTTTTGGATGAAAGTAGTCAAGCTATTCCACAGAAGCATGCCATAGAGACTGCTGAAGCAGACATCGTAGTGGTTGGATTGCAAGAGGTTCCAAAACCTTTGGTTCACATTAATGAGAATCCTCATAAGCATGAATTCAATCAAGGGTTTAAAAGAGTCATCTGGATGGATTGAAATTGTTAGGAAATGACGATGAACAGATAGTAGTCAATTCTCGATGGATTTTATAAAAAATTTAGACTGCTCATGTGCTTACCAAATGAAAATCTCTGGCCAAAATTCTAGTTAACAGGCACAATGAAAAAAATTAGTTGTTGAAAGATTCAGGATCTATTTATAAAAATTTCATGGAAGAGGAGTTTGTAGTCAGAGATGTGGAAATGGTGAACGATAATGAGTGTGTGTGGAAAAAAAAAACTCCTAAGTATGCCCAGGTAAGTGTTACAAAGTTGTCATCAACAACCTTGACTTAGAGAGAAGAGGAGTCATCTATGTTACCATGGACTAGTGAAAATATGGCACATACATGTAACCATAAACTAGCTTCTTATATGGAGAAAGCTGAGATAATTTACATGGGCAGTGTAACAACTCGATTTATGGCCTCTGAAGTTCAAGAACCAGAGGATATTTCAAGGCTACATTGTTTCCCTCAGGACAACTTCAGTGAGTACTGTATTATACAATAAAGACATTACTGAGCCAAGTAAAGCTAATTGTGCACAAAGAAAAGAGTTATCTGCAATACAAGCATGTGAATTAAAAGAAGGTGGCCATTCTTCTCCACACAAATGAAAAACATCACTTGAAAAACATTTGTCTGTTGGAAGTGCATTCTGTGTAATAACATGTACTTCTAATTACCCAGGTTATGAGGAAGTGGCAACACAGACACTGCATGTTTTTCTTCTTGCCAACTTACAAGTTGAAAATGCATGTGAACAAGCCACTCACTATCATAATAGTGGATCAAAAATTAGGAAATCACTTGGCATTGATATTTTTACTCTTGAAAATGTCCAAGATCTGAATGTTTCATTATTGACAGATTCTAAAAATTTTGAAAAATATGTCATTGCTAATTTGAGTGAAAGTGATGCACCGAAAAAATCAGAGACTAAAAAAGTTTCTACTTCAATAGAACCTTTACCTTTCCACAAGGTGAGCTATTACAAGTCTTAATTATTTGATCACTAAATATCTAACACCCAAGCATACTAGAACTCTGTTGGAACATGAATTTTAGCTCTACAATGTATTTAGTTTCGTAATCTGTCATTGCTAATTTGAGTGACTGTGATGCAGTGAAAAACTCAGAGACTAAAAATATATCTACTTCAATAGGACCTTTCCCTTTCCAAAAGGTGAGCTATTACAAGTCTTCATAATTTTATCAATAAATAGCTAATGTGTATCGTAGAACTCTGTTGGGAATTGAATTTTAGTTCTGCAATGTCTTTAGTTTCATAATCAAGTCTAAATGTAAAATGAGGGAAAGCATTTCTCATTCTTCTTTTATTGGGCACTTCACAGATCGACTCAGATTAGAAGCCTCATCTTAAACAACAATCTAATGAATTAATATTGAATGTGTGGGAAAGTGAATTGATGATTGTAGACACATTATGAAGATAGCCAAAACGGGCATGGCAGCAGAGAATGGAGATATTGACAAGACTTATCCATTGGTAGAGGAACTTGAAAATATTGAGAAATCAGTGCAGCTTGCACCAGAAGCCACCTATCCTCAGAAACTTAAAGATATTATTGGGAACGAAAAGGGATTTTAACTTTAATCGTTGAAAATAATGATGATGTTCTGTTCTTGTCCTTAATTTTAAATTACAGTAATAGCATACAGTAGTGCCAGTCCTTAATTTGAAATTACAGTAATATCATACAGTAGTGCCAACCAATTTAACTTCCCAATAGTCTTAATCCATGGTAACAATGGACAGTTCCTGGCTGAAAAAAAAAAAAAAAAATGTTTCTAAGTAAAACATTTTAAACAGAGCATTTTTGTGGGGCAAAGGTTGACCATGGAAAGGGCCCAATTAGCTGCATTTTAGCGTTCCACTTTTGAAAAGTGATTCCATTTCATTTTCCTATTCAAAAGCAGGAGATCTTGATGTGAGAATTATGTACATCATTAATTTTCCTTTATTATCTCCTTTGTTTTCCTTTTATCCCCCTAACACTTTCAATTTGTCTTAAAGATCAAGTGGATCTCATTCTCAAATTTCCAGAATGCCATCATGCAATGAACATTTTCCTTTTGGTTTGCCCTTAATTAGACTTTTTAGAATAGCTTAAACCTGATTAGACCCAGCAGCCAATGCTTACATAGGCTGGTGTAACGCTGAGTTAATTCGCAACCAATGCCTACAAAGGCTGGTGTAACGTTGAGTTCGTTCGGTGGTGATATTTGCCGAAGTATTAAGCAGTGGTTTAATTCCTTCGATGTCCTTTTGCTCCTTTTAAGGAGAAATTGCTAGTTATGTACTTATGTAAAGATGAAGTCAATAATAATAGAATTAATTTTTGGTTTACTTGCTTCATGGGTTCCATGAGCAAGATTCTTAGTATAGGTCTATAGACTTCTTCTTGATATCTATTAGGTACATTAGTGTAATTAAGAGTCATGTAAAAGGCGTGAAGAATACCCTCCAGGATGTTGCAGAAGAATGGCTTACAAACGTTGAAGATATGCCTATGAATTCGACCTACAAACAAGTGTTAAAGTCAGCCTACTTAATGGCTATAAGGTCGACTTAATTACTTGGCTAGAAATACTATATATACCCTACATATGTTGTGGTTAAGAGAAAATATCTGCGGATGATACTGAGGTTATATAACGTGCAAAAGGAACAAGTTTTTTGGATTACACTGAGGTTAATACAGCGTGGAAAAAGGAGCAAGTATTACGGTAAAGTATACAGCATTAAAAGAGAAGAACAGGTTTGCGGATTTTGGGTCTGAGTCGGTGCGGATATATCAAGGTAAAGTCTGAAGCAAACATCATGGAAAGAAGGGTAACCAAATGCGGATCTAAAATGGAAGTCTAATGTAAATTGAAAGGTACAGGAATATAATCTGCGGAAGCTACAGGAGCTGGACTGCAGATAGATGAAAAGGTCTACAGTGCAGATATATCTATTGAAGGAATTTGCCAACGTCAAGACAGTATTGTAATAAGACATGCTGATCTTAAAGGAGTTGTAAGTGAGGAAGGTAAATCAGAGATTTACCTTCCTAACTACATTATAAGATATTCAGTTACGAGTGTAAATAATTCTGTTTCAACATTTTGACTAAGTTCTTTGATAACTAACTTGATGATGGAGTAACTAAGTTAAAGAAGAACACATAAGCAAGCTCACAAGTAGTTATTAAGAAGAGAATTTTGTATTAAACACAAGCTCTACAAATTCTCAACATGTTTTCAGAGCTATGGTTATGATCAAAGGCAGTTTGAAAGGACTCAAAACATTCTAAAAAGACCTATGTCAAAAGGGCTCAAATCATAGTAAGACAGTCCAATAATTAAGCTAGGTGCAAGTTCACAAGAAAGGTCAATCTCTGTCACTATGAAAAGAAGGATCTCGGTAACATCTCAGTCTCAATGACATCACAATGTTGAAATTACCTCTGCCTCAATTCAGTACTACTCTTATAAGATTATTTCGATAACACAGCAGTGAGGAGAATGAGTTATAAAGGTGTATTTACAGTTAAGGCTCGGTGTGACAAAAAGATATTAGTATAATCCGTATTACAGTGAAGATCTTCAGTGTTACAATCACAGGTCAACAACAGTCTCGGTATAATCAATCACATGATAAGTATGACACTACAATTTGGAACTACCACAGTGAAAAATCTATCACTGTTTCGTGCTACCACAGTGAGAAAGGTCTCACTGGTTCGGTGCCATCACAGCTTGATGAGAAGTATGCCATTTCATTTTGATGGTATCACATAGGGTCTCACAGAAATGATCAACAGAAGTCAGAGACATGTACAGTGAAGTATTTACAATCAAAGCACAAAATAAGGTAAAAACAGTAATATGTATACACAGTGAAATAGTGCATTCGAGGATCTCGGAATAGCTGCTTACATTGAGTTTGAAAGAATCTGAATTCTTTCCTATGAAGTTGATAGTGCAAGAACCAACTATTATTTTCATAGTGCCAAAATGTACACTTGCATTAAAAACTGCATGCCATGTACATAAATAGAAAACCTAATGGATGATAAGGAAAAGGGGCTATCCTATATGCCATGTAACATCATATTCCATACTTAGAATTCACCCCAAGGTGTCAAAATTGCATGCCAAGTGGCAAATTTGCATTTCTCAGGTTCAAATATGTGTTACAACTTACAGCCTGACCTGATTTCACACAGCCTCCTACAGATGTACAGTGTACCTATGTAAAAGTCATAAAATACAGTGCTACAGTACTTCTCCCTGTGCATCTTCCTACAGTTCCATAATTCTAATGTAAAAATTCAAGTGAGAGTACTAAGTCTACCAAAACGGTTTCACTGATTTACTTGTCTCTTGCTAAGTGCAAGTAGTCTTTAATAGCATGCATGTCCAAGGCTCACTAAAGATCAAAATTGTGATTTTCAAATTTATGTGCAGTTATTAGAACATTATTGATATTTTTACATCGTTATAGTTTCACTTCCAATCCAGGAAGCCACTCTTGTGCAAAAATATTGTGAAACTGCCAAATTTCACAGCATGACAAATCAAGCTATGGTGCCTTTAGAATTTTAAATGCCAGAAAATAGAGCACATATGGTGTAATATAGAGGTTTATAGCTATAATATATTATGGTCTACAACCCTACACAATCAAATTCCCAAGAACAATCTCCAAGTGATAGTTATTAAGCATCAACCATGCAATTTGTTTGGTCTCTAGAAACACACGCAGCCTTCAAATAAATTGCATACCCTGTTCTCATTATAAATCACAATTCCAATTCTTGAAGTCTATGGTCTGTTCAAGAAACCAAACACAAACAAAAGAGGAAGCTTTACATGGAATGAAAGGTATTTGCAACCATGGCATTACCTCAACAACAAAGAGATCCCAGATCTTGTCACTATGAGCTTCCATGAATCCCTTTAAAATCATAAACCCCAAGCCTCAAATTATGTCATCCATTTCAAGGAAGAGCCCCCGCTCCTCACAAAGCATCTACAAAATTGTTGAAAACCAACAGAAGATAGCATGACAACTTTAAATCATGTCTCAAAATAAAAATAAAAATTTAATTATTGAGTGCATATAAAAACCCTATTAATCTAACAATTTAATTGACCTCTATAAGTGATTCTTGGGGCTGACTCATGTTCTCCACTATGATAGGGCACCCCATAGTTTGACGACCCAATTCCACTGACCAACTTGCACCACTTTCCAGGTTACCTTTTTAAAGAAAGTCACCATCCTCATCAAGCACCTACATAGTTTCCAAGGAAATAAACAATTATACTTGAATGGCAAGTTTACAATCATTTTTTTTTAAACTGTTGGAAGAAGCAATTTATCAGTTGGAGAAAAACAATCACTGCACATATGGACAATACATAAAGAAGCACAAGAAGATCTGAATTACAATTGTAAATCCCCAGTATATAAAAATGTCAATGTAATATTTTAAAGCACTAGTAAACACCAAGAATGGAGATGTAATACCAGTTAGTATTATCTCAAGGACTAGGAGGAAATTGCAGAATTATTAGCTTATAAAGTCTCTTAAAGCTAGAAAATTTAGGAAATAAAACAAGAAATATTAAGATTAAAGGTAGATATTATCCTACAACACTGTTGACAAAGAAACTGAGATGTGAGAATGGCACTTACGTTTTTGTAAATGTTCATCCTGGTTTTTGCTGACCTGCATGGAGGAAAATGAAAAATGATTAGCTTAACTGTGCTTAAGCTAAGGAATCCTCCAATTGACCGTCCAATAATATGCTTAGATTCTTTATGCTCCTTTTTTTCCCTCCCAATAATTGCACTCCTCTATCTCCATAGTTTGTTTTGCAACCCACAACTGAATAGTTCGTTTTTAAACCAACAGTCGTAGAAGAAGGCTAAAAAATGGCATGTGCCCAAGAAATTTGCATTTTCTGGGTTCTTTTAAAAGAGTAATTTCTAGGTCTATGATCCAATAATAATATAGAAAATTCTCATTTCAATCTTAAAAAATATAAAAATTGCAGAAACTTCGCACATATCAAATTTTTATGTGTTCAATTTTTTGTATGGACAAGATTAATGGTGCAATCCGAAAACAATAGTCACTGTTGTTGGCAGGGACTAAAAATATATCTACTAAATGGGCCTAAAACATTTTATAGATAAGAAACAAAGGAATCTCTCTTCATAACCAAATATCAATTTTGGAGTTCTCGAAACAAAATAGAAAAATCAATATGTTTTATTTCTTAAGGTTCAACCATATTCCTTCACAATCTGAATGGACATAATCCACGTTCACGTCAACGTTGACATTGACATCAGCTATATCTTCTTCACTTACAAATTTTGTTTCTTGAAAGCCCACAACATGTGACAAATCTGCATACTCGAGTTCATATGATGCATTATTTCTCAATCCTTTTGGAGGACATGTTAACACTACATACCAGTCAGTCTCAACTGGATCTTGTACATAGAATACTTGTTTAGCTTGCGATGCTAGAAAAAATGGATCATCTTGCCAACGATTTTGGCTTAAAAATTTCTTCATATTCACCATTGTAAAACCCAAATCATCAGTTTTGATCCCTCTCTTATTGTATACATCAATCCAATTACATTTGAAGAATGTGTACTCCATACAAAAATAGTCCAATGTAATTATTTCTTCTACCACTCCATAAAATGTTGTGGTTTGAAGTATAGGGTTTGCATCTTTGGAACTTGACCTCATCATTGTTTGAGCTTCCATACACACGCCACTATTTTTGGTGGTTCTCTCATTCTCCATGCTTTTTGTATGGAATCTATAACCATTGGTTAGGTATCCCTTTTACTTATTCACGAATTTCCTGGGACCACGCGCTAGCCATTTAAGTGTATCAGACACATTTCCATCTCCCTCCACCTGTATAGTTTTAGATTTTTAAATGTAGTTAGAATTCATACATTCAACCTCTAAAAAAAATATTTAATTTCCTGCATGATAAGATTCCCATGTAATGATTTTTAAGTACACTTATAATATAAGTAATGTACTTACCTGTTGTTTTAACCAGCTAGTAAATTTATGGGTGTGGAGTTTCTGCAATAAAGCTTCATATTTTTTCATTTGGGTAATTGAGTTGGCAATCTCCATTTTGTGCATCCTAATTCAACAATTATGGACAATATATATGGTGGTTAATGTGTTTTGATTAAATATGAATAAAAAAATAATTAAAGGTCAAATATGTTAAACCTTAAACAACCTTAAACAAACAAACAAAAAAATTACAGGCCAAATATGTAACTTACTCTATCCATGGATCAACTTCGTTTGTGTGAAATAGAACCCACCTATGGGCTTGTTCCCAACTAATGCCATCCAATTCTGAAGGAATTGGAGCAGATAATGGCTTTCCATCAAGGATAACTTCTTCAACTTCCTCATCCCACACTTCATTTCTACCATGTGTGGATCCAATAACTTCCATACCTTTCAAGTATCCTCCAAAAAACTTTATTGATTCCTCCACAATATAGCTTTCAGCAATGCATCCTTCAGGCCTATTTTTGTTCTCAACATAACTCTTATATACTTTCATGTTCCTACAAAATTAACAAACAAAAAAATTAATTAATGTCAAAATCTTTCAAAAAAAATATTTGTTGTGCTTGATAAAAAGTAAAGTTTCACGTACCTCTCAAAGGGGTACATCCATCTATATGCAACTGGGCCACAATATCGAAGCTCACATACCAAATGTCCATTCAAATGCAACATTATATCAAAGAATGAAGGAGTGAAGTACTTTTCAAGAAAGCACAATGTCTCCACAATATCATTTTCCAGCTTATCAAGACTCTCTACTGAAACTGATTTTGCATAGATTTTCCTATAAAAGTAACAAAGCTTGCAAAGCGTCTTTCGGACAACAATTGGTAACACATGACGCAAAGCCACTGGGAGGAGTTGTTGCATTAGAACATGGCAATCATGTGCTTTCATACCATGGAACTTAAGCTCTTCCATAGATATATGATTTTTTGGATTAGAGCTATAACCGTCTGGCACCTTTAACATGAAAAGAACATGACATAGGGTCTGTTTCTCTTTCTTTGAAAGAGTATGTGGTGCAGGTGGAAGGAATATTTTCTGTCCTTTAACTTCTAGCCATAGTGATTTCCTCAAGCCCATTTTTTGCAAGTCATCACGTGATTTTTTCCCATCTTTGGACTTCCCTTTTATATCCAGAAGGGTTCCAAAAATGATTTCACACACATTCTTCTCCACATGCATTACATCTAAATTGTGGCGTATTAGGAGTTTCTGCATTCCAACACATCAAGAATATCAGAAAAATATTTAATCTGGACAAAAAGATAAACAGTCAATTCAACCAAGACATCTAATCACAATGAGTTCAACTAAGCAAGTTGTGTCCAATAATTAGGCATGGTTGATCATGGGTCTACATACCTCCCAATATGGTAGATTGAATAGAATTGATTGTTTCTTCCACACCACAACATCATTTTTTTCACCTGTTTTACTGTTTCTTTTCCTTTTATTTTATTCAATCTTCCCCCATATTGCTTCCTTTCCCTTTGTTTCCTTAAAAATATCTTACACGTTTACAATTGGAGGGGCATAACGATGCTCCTCCTTCCCATTAAATGGTGGATTTTGTGAGCGAAACTTATGATGTTGAGGAAGAAATCTCCTATGTCCCATGTACACACATTTCCTGCTACAACTGAGGTACTCTGATTCTGTGTTCCTCCCACATATGGGACATGCGTTATAGCCTTTTGTTGTGCAACCAACAATATTCCCATAAGCAGGAAAATCATGGATCACCCACATAAGAATTACCTTCATGTTAAATGATGTCTTACTATAAGCATCATATGTCCATACCCCTTGGTCCCATAATTCCTTTAGTTCATCTACCAAGGGTTCCAAATACACATCAATGTCATTTCCTGGTTGCTTGGGACCAAGTATTAACAATGTTAGCATACAAAAATTCCTTTTTGTGCACAACCATGGTGGAAGGTTGTATGTAACTAACACTACAGGCCAAACACTGTATGTGCTGCTCAAGTCTCCAAAAGGATTAAATCCATCTACTGCCATTGCAAGTCGTACATTGCGAGGTTCGCTAGAAAAACTAGGCCATTTGTCATCAATAGTTTTCCATGCTGGGCTATCAACAGGGTGGCGCATTTGACCATCATTTCTTGCATTCTCATGATGCCACCTCATTTTTTGTGACATATCTGTAAAGCTATAATGAAAAAAAAAAATCATTTATATAAAGTATTATCATATAATAACACTATGACAAATGGTAAAGATAATACAAGAAGGGGAAAACTTGAATAAAATTATAGTGTTCAAGATCATACCTATACATTATTTTTAGCCTTGGTGCTATGGGAAAATATCTTAACACCTTGGCTGGAACACCTTTCCGCACCTTTTGAGATTGAGCATCCACCTTCCATCGAGATTTTCCACATGTTGGGCATTGATCTTTACTTTCATAACTTCCTCGATATAAAATGCAATCATTTGGACATGCGTGTATCATATCATAGTTTAACCCCAATGATTTTATCAACTTTTTTGTAGCATATGCAGAATCTGGAAATGTGTTATCTTTAGGAAGCACCTTTTTTTGCAATTTTAACATTTGGTCAAACCTTGTATCAGACCATCCACTCTTCACTTTCAGATTGTAGAATTCTACAGTGGCTGACAGTTTTGTGAAGTCAACACAACCTGGGTACAATGGCCTCTTGGCATCTTCGATAAGCTTCTTATATTCATTAACTTCATTTAGTACATTTGTTGATGCCAACCCCTCATTATCACAACTCTCATTGATGTTTTGATTAAGACATCGATTGACATCATTCACTATTTCAAGCATATGATCACCGACAATGGTTGCATCATCATCATCATCAATTAGAGGTTCACTATCGTTCCTAAACAATGTTTCATGCTCATCACCTTGATTATCATAATCATGTTCCACAACATGTTCATAACCCTATTAATAAGAAAATCAAAATTTATGTTAATAATTTTATGTTTTTTATGAAAATTAGAATCAATAGCATTTGGTCAACCTAGTCAAATAGGACCCTTGACTAATATGAAATGGCTTACCAGTTGAGATGAAATATGCTCAAGAACTTCATGTGGCTCATTTTCAGAATTTTGCCTGTCCTTGCCAATAATAGAAGGAATCTAAAGGAGACAAAGAAAAAAAATTGAAGTTTGCACATATAAAAATAAGTGATATCTTTATTGTAAAACATATAAGAGTGAAACTAGATCAATTCAAAAAAAATTCAAGATACCTGAATGGGAATGCTCTCTCCATGGAAATACCAAATGCTATATTGTTCGATTATACCATCACAAATCAAGTGCTCTCATACTTTATCAAATGTTTGTACTTTCACTATGCCACATTTATTACATGGACATTTTGTGGACATCTTATTCCTTGATTGCTCCTCGGCAAACCTTGAGAATTCCTCAACCCCATCTCTATATTCTTTTAGTGTTCTACACATAACCAATTTACAAGTCATATAAATTTAATTGAGAAAAATTTACCACATAAATTTTTCACATATCACGATGAATAATCAAATATACAAACTATACCTATTTTTTAATTTCATCCAATTTCTTTTGTCCATTTGATAATATGTTCCAAGGTCCTTTGAAATTGTGTCTGCAAAGAGCTATATAAGTTAGTTGATACTAAAGATAGATAAAAAGTGAACTGAAGATAGATTAGTTAACTAATTGTCAAGAAATTCAGTTACAAGTGAAAAATAATTATGTCTCTATACATTTGACTGAGTAATTTGATAATTGACTTGATGAAAGATTAAAGAAGAATATACATAAACAAGATCACAAGAAATTAGCATGAAGAGAATTTTATTAGACTACAGCCCTACAAGATTCTCAACATGGTATCAGAGCTAAGGTGGCATTCAAAGAAGGGCATATTAAGTGTCACTTAAGGATTAGATCACATTCAACAACAACTCAGATATCTTTTGGATAGAGAAAATTGATGGGCTCGATCTCTATTACAATCATCAAAGAAGAAGGGACTCGGTGAAGGAACAATGAAGTATAAATGTAATATTACAAATTAGCAATGGCTAATTGGAATATTCAATTTTGGTCAATTTTTCCTTATGTAGTTAGATTTTAAATAAAAGTGAGTAGAGGGGGACATAACTCACTCAAAAAATAAAAAGTGCACTCCCTAGTAGACACACGTTGTAACTTAAGTGAGTCAAGGGGGCCAAGATGGAGCACGTGGCAAAGGGAGGCTACGTTGGAGGAGGTGAGCCTCCCCATTTTGGTCATTCAATGTTTATGATATTGAGCTGGTTATTTCGACTTCTTGAGCACGCTAGTTGTTTAGCTAGTCTGCAGCACTGTTTAGTGCACCGAGTGTCTCCGTTCAGAGATCTCATCCTCAGCCCCGGGGAACTTCGAGTGCCTGCTCGGGTGAGGTTTTCCCATCAATATTTTGCAGGAGGATTGGAGTTTGGATTTTGCGGAGGAGCAGTGCATCCATAGATTGCACAGTCCTGAGAGGGAGGATGCAGTCCATTTCTAGGGAGCTCCGGATTGGGTTTCTTTCGAAAGTTTTGAGCTTGGAGATTGAGCAAGGGGCCAGCCCTTGCCTGTGGGAGGATTTTGGCAGAGTTTGTGGCCATTTTTTGGTGGTTTCCATTCAGCCTCAGCGCAGAGCCTTGGAGGATAGCGTAGATCCTCAAGGGGGTGTTTTTCGGGGGTCGGTCATTCCAGAAATGCTTTCTGGGTTTTTCTGGGTTTGGTGAGTAGAGGCTGATTCCAGAGTTTCAGCTTATTCCGAGTGGGGGAGAAGCCCTATATACTCATCTTGTTCCAGCAGTAGCAGCTACACAGCAGTTTTCTAGCAGCTAGGACGCAGATCAGAGAGCAACCATTCCATCAGCATTCTAAGAGTATTTATTTTCTTGCCTTGAGCAAGTCTAGGTGCCATCACTCTGATCACCTATTGTACTAACTTATATTTCTCAGCATAATAAAATGGCTCAGCATTCTCTTTACATTTCTTGAGTATCTTTTCCTGTTCTATATATATATATGCTATTGTATGCTTTCACTACAGTTATTTTTCTCCTTGAGCATTCATGTACTATACCACTTGGTGTGTTTTCCCCATACTCTTAGACAGAGTCTGGAAAAGGCCAGATAGCATCTAGATCTCACCCTATTTTCAGAGGTGAAATATCTGGTAAATGTCCTCCCAGTCCATCTCTGGTTGGAGTTTGCTTTTGTTTTAGAGATATCCCTGAAACAGGATATTATAGTGGTATCAGAGCATATATCTGACTCAGCCTGTGGAGCTAGTTATCTATGACACCAGGGGAGAAACCCTACATCTGCTATAGAGGTAGGAAGTACAGAGATATTGAGCGTAGGTTGGAGAACACCTACGGAGAGGGTCATTGCCCTTGGGTGGTGGACGCAGAACAGAAAAATCCAATGGTAGATGATAGTGAGGCAAAACAATTTGGGGAGGCACTCCTCAAATCAATGCAGGATCTGGCAAGACAGATTGAGGTGATGGGTCAGAGATTCACTGCTGTGGAGGCTAGATAGCGTGAAACCCCAAGTGGTTTCCATGTTGGTGAGGGGTAAGGCACATCCCATCATTTGTTGGAGCGGGATGCCACTCCGCACCAGGCATCACATGCGCCCACACGTTCCACTATGTCCACCTTTCTGGGGGCAGACACAAGGGCAAGAGTATAGCATGAGCCAGAGCCTGGTCACATGGGTGACTATTTTTCTGAGTACCAGGCATATGGGTAGGATTTCATGGATGCCCTTTCATTCAAATATTTTGTTCAACTCCAGCGGGACAGTAGACCCCACGATCATCACAGAGGGCATCGACATTATCATGATGGGGACACATAGCGTACAACGATCCAATTACATTTGCCAACGTTTGATGGCTCATAAAACAGTTCGGAAAAGTCTTGGGTGGAGAAGCTGGATATATATTTCCAGCTTAACCAGATGGCAGAGTCGGAGGCCATCAAGATGGCTACGCTGCATTTGGATGGTGAGGCCCAAGACTGGTGGTTCCATGGGATTATGACACTCGGGCATTCGACAATGACCACATATGCCGAGTTCACCCAGAGATTGATAGAGAGATTTGACCGGAGGGATCCGGAGGAGCATTTTGTTGAGCTGACGAGGCTCAAACAGACCGGGAGCCCGGAGATGTATATTGCAGATTTCCTGAGGGTTTCAGTGATGGTGCCAGATCTATCCATAACACGAATGATCTACATGTTTGTTGAGGGGTTAGCAAATCCACTTCGGGGTCTAGTCAGATCCACTAGACCAGCCACACTCTAGGACGCTATTGGCAGGACCCGAGATTTGCAGGATGCCTTACTCAGGACTAGGACACCTTACCCCCAGAGACAGGCTTTCCAGCCAAAGGGGAAGGATGTGAGGATTCCACCTCCAAAGGGGAATCATGGTAGGGTACAGCTAGATGATGATGCCAAGAGGGAGTTGAAGAAGAAGAGGTTGTGCTTTACCTGTCAGGAGCCGTGGGCACCAGGACATAGATGTGCTGTGGGAAAAGCACATTTAATCGAGGTCTTCTCCGAGAGCAGCAGGGAAGAGGATGAGTATGAGGATGGAGAGGTAGGAGACAGTCAAACAGCGCAGGACCATTTTCCACCTCCACCTCCAGGAGCAGGAGGTGCAGCTTTTGCACCCACAAGGGGAACCCTTGCAGCATTGCGAGGAGTACCCAAGTATTTGACGCTGTGTGTCCGAGGGACAGTACGGGGGCAGCGAGTTTCAGTTTTGGTAGACAGTGGGGCAACCCACAACTTCATCAATGCACAGATGGTTGAGCGGAGAGGCATATCGACAGAAAGCTTCGATGGATTCTTAGTGTTGGTCTCAGGAGATCAGACGATGCAGTGTGCTAGATATGTTCCAAAGCTGGCTGTGACGATGGGTACCTACACAGTGACCGACCACTTTTTTGTCGTCAACATACCAGATACCAATGTGGTACTGAGTGTTCAGTGGCTGATTACTTTGGGGAAGGTCACCACAAATTGGGAGGCCTTAGAGATGGAGTGGGATGATAAGAAGACCGGGAAGCATGAGAAGATACGTGGGATGCACACTTACCCACCCCAGACTGTTTCAGCTCACCGGATGGAGGCAGACTTCCAGAAGGGAGACATAGAGTGGGCGGTTGAGTTGCGGGCATCAGAGGCAGGGACTACAGGGTAGAAAGTTCATCCAGATATACAGGCCATCCTTGACAGATATGACATGGTGTTTGGGGAGATATCGTCGGGATAGCCACCAGATCGGGAGTTTGAGCACACTATTGAGCTATAGCAGGGCATCCAGGCCATTATTACCACATCCTATAGGCACCCCAAAGCCTATCGAGATGAGATTGAGTGGGCCATCCAGGAGTTGCTGGCTCTTGGACATATTCGGCCTAGCACCAGTCCTTTTGCTTCTTCGGTGGTGTTGGTGAAGAAGAAGGATGACACATTGAGAATGTGCATTAATTACAGGGCCCTGAATAAGAAGACCATGAAGAACAGGTACCCCATACCGCGGATAGATGAGCTGATGGATGAGTTGAGAGGAGCATAGTTCTTCTCAAAGATCGACTTGAGATCTGGGTACCACCAGATTCGCGCGAGGGAACAAGACATTCCCAAGACCGCTTTCAGGTGCCATTATGGCCACTTTGAGTTCATGGTTATGCCTTTCGGGCTAACCAATGCCCCAGCTACTCTCCAGTCATGCATGAACCATATCTTCTGCAGTCATCTGAGGAATTTTGTGTTGGTCTTTTTCGATGATATGCTGATATATAGCAGGACTTGGGAGGAGCATCTCCAACATATAGAGGCAATGTTGCATATCTTGGAGGAGCAACATTTCTATGCTAAGCTCTCCAAGTGAGTTTGGGTTGATGGAGATGTTGTATTTGGGTCACATCATAGGAGTGGACGGTGTGAGGGTCCACGAGGAAAAGATCAGGGCCATCAGAGATTGGCCAGAGCCAAGAAACGTGACGGAACTTCGAGGATTTGTTGGTATCTGCACTTATTATAGGAAGTTCGTCAAGATTTTCTCTCATCTTGCTGTGCCCCTTACAGATTTGAAGAAGAAGGGGGCATTCAGTTGAACAAATACAGTGCAGTAGGCCTTTGACAGGCTCAAGGAGGTTATGAGCAGCTGCCCAGTGCTTGCGTTGCCAGATTTTACGCAGCTTTTGTTTTGGAGTGTGATGCATTAGGAGAGGGTATCGGCGTAGTTTTGATGCAAGGAGGCCACCCTATAGCCTATGAGAGCTGGAAGCTCCTTCCTCATGAGTGGTTGTATTTTATATACGACAAGGAGATGTTGGCCATTATGCATGCATTGGCCAAATTCCGGCAGTACTTAGTGGGTAACAGGTTTAGGGTGAGGACTGATCACAACAGCCTCAGATTATTTTTGGAGCAGAAACAGCTACAGGAGAGGCAACAGAAGTGGATTAGCAAGATCCATGCTTATGACTTTGACATTTACTATGTCAAGGGGAAGAACAATGTGGTAGCTGATGCACTTTCACGCAGACCAGCCACGTTGTCTCTGATGAGTTTGGATACAAATTGGGGGGCTTGACTCTTGGTGGAGTACTCCAAGGAAAGCAGCATGGCATAACAGTGGACTAGATAAGGAAGTCTGATGAATCACTTTCTGATAGCTGACATGACTCAGGATCAAAGTGATGGATGATATGTGCCCGATAAAGCTAAAAGGTTGGAGATTCCTCAATATTGAAATCCATGACATCGAGGACAGGAATTCTTCATGAGCAACTAGGTGTCTCACCATTGTTGTTGGAGGTCCCTAATTAATAGGGACTCTAAATTTATTCCACTTATGTGCTAGGTAGGCCTAGAATATAATATAGACTTAAACGTCTTAAAGGGTGTGTCACACACCCCCAAAGATGCCTATATAATGGAGAGACTTGGAGTTCATTAGACACACATTGTGTGGAGGATTTTATTCTCTCTTGATAGCGATGGAGTTGCGTTCTTGGTGCTGCGTATTTATGGAGTGTTCTTTGTTTGGGTTGTTCTGGGGTTATGTGTGACATGCTTGGCTGAATGAACTATTGGAGACTTTTCTAGTAGAAGCATCCTGCTGATAGCCATAACGCCACCATTCATTATCTCTGTTTTGGCTTGTCTTCCATCAATCTATTAATATGTTCTATCTCCTTTAGTATTGTGTGCCCTAATCTGAAATGGCATAGAACATGTTAAAAAATTAACATGGTATCAGAGCTTTATGGGGAAGACAATGCCCAATTTGTGTTGAATTGCAAATATTCGATCTATTGATCCATTGTGCAACATAATCACAAGTGAATAGCTCATGGAGGAGAGACTAAGTCTCTGTCTTAGCTGCAACAAATAAATTTCAAGAACAGGGAGTCATAGATGATTGTTTTAGGGTCAATTTAGGAGGGCCGATGGACTTTTTAGAGGGTCGAGGCAGGAAATACCTATCTATGGACTATTTTATGGGTGGTTTGTCTCTAAACAAGAGTGCCGAAGGCCTGTGAGGTTTCACTGAAGCCTGTCGCAGAGATTAAGGAGGTTCGAGGACTGCTTAAGGGCTGGAAACAGCTCAGACCTATAGCTAAGTATCATGACCTTCAAGGAAGAGATAGACACAACTCTAAGGAGCATTTATGGGCCAAAATTAAAGGGTGTTAGGGACTATGGTTCGTGCCCTAACCAGTCTAGATTTGCAGCGTGGAGCAGACCCTAAAACAGGGAGCTGAAGTATGCATTTTGTGTGCATCTTGATGTATGCTGGATCCTAGTTTAGGGTCAGATTTGCATCAGTTATCTAGCAGCATGTGGAAGCCAAGGAAGAAGACCGCTCTATCACAGGAGGACAACCGCTAGATCTGAAGCAATGTCTGGGCATATTTAAGGGTTTAAATATTGTTTGAAGGTCCTGAAGGACAGTAGAAGGAAGTCGCCTTCTCTGAGCAAGCTTGGGCATGATTTGAAGTTGTGGTGCTAGGCCACAGGGCATAGCACACAGCTCGTTCAAATTAGAGGGTTTTCAAAGAGTGGACAGCAGCCTAAGGAGGACAGTGTGAATTTTAGTTGTGCATTTATGGTATGTTGGAGGACAGTGTTATAGTACCCATGTTGGGGCCTGATGTGCACCATCTTCATGGACCTCGGTGGTTGCTAGAGGTCAAGGATCTGATCAACTAGGAGCAGTTTTGTGTAGCCTTAGACTTGTGTGTGGAGAACTTCTATAGCAGATGATGGGCAGTGATATAGACATGTTGCAGTGATAGGTGGTAGCCCTTCATGCCCTATGTTGGCCTTCATCGATGCAGCACAGGAATACCATAGTGGTTTGAAGTCCCTAAGTAACTGAGGAGCATCAATGAGAAGATTGAGAATTGTTCACAAACGGATTTGTGAACAATTCGAC
The DNA here is from genome assembly GCA_034641835.2 of Pinus albicaulis. NCBI lineage: Eukaryota > Viridiplantae > Streptophyta > Pinopsida > Pinales > Pinaceae > Pinus > Pinus albicaulis. The sequence goes on along the minus strand of CM076580.1, from coordinate 622,598,777 downwards.
AGGAGTCTCGATGTGTTGTGCCCTTGATGGACTAAGGCACAACTAGTGAGTAGATTGGCAGCCAAGCTTTAGTGGCTAGATGGACTTGGAGCATTGATAGAGTCAAGAGCTACAGATCCGAAGCCGAAGGACCGAGCTTGTACAGGGCATGACCGAGAAGCGCTGAGAGAGAATGCGACAACGACATGGTCAGAGTATCTTGTTGAGGGCAGATTGGTTGTCGATGGACTGACACCAAACCCAGTTTTGTATCTTGTATCAATGGGTGTATGAAGGCCATTATCCTTGGTATGGGAGCCCTAGACTATTTTATCATATGTTGATTAATATAACGAAGTTGGGTTAAAATTTTTAAGAAGTTTCCTATATTTTGTGCATTGGTAGATTTACTGCTATTTATATTTTGTTGTGCAAAGTAGTATCATTGTGATTATTGGTTTGGTAGCGTGAAATATTTTAAGACATTATCCTATACCCAAGATCCTGGAAAAACAACATGGTATCAAAGAGTATCTGAGCTACTTTAAGGGATAGTGAATCAGAGTGTGCTCAACGAAGCAACTTAGAGGGAGTTGTGGGTGTCTAGATCAAGGAGCAAGAGGTTCAGCTAAAGAAGAGTCTAGGTTGGCTTGATGTTAATAAGCCATGTGACAACTTGTCAAGCCAATGTGGACACCCAAATGAAGCCTTTATATTGCGTATAAATAGAAGGTGAGGGAGGCTAAGATAACATCCAAGCGAAAATATTTAGGAGTAAAACACCTTCTGATGTAAGCCACGGCTTGAAGAAGAGAAGACTGAAGCCTAAAATGACTATTTTGAGGTCATATTAGAAGATATAACAGGGCTGAGGAGTAGCTGCGTAAATATGTTGATAATATGGTTGTTTTGGTACCAAAAGGGGTGGCATATTTATTGTTTAAGAGAGTCTCAGGCACTGTAGTTATTACAGGGATAACACATGTCTGTATTAGGCTTGTTGGAGGGGTCGTAAGGACTAATTCCTACAACAAAAGTAAGGGACAATTAGTGTATGGGAGCAGCTCTAAGGAGTGCCTGGTCTTGCTAAGCACGAAAAAAAATATGATTGATTTTATAAAATCTTGTCAACCCTACCGCTGCCTTCTACATAATTCTGTATACAAGTTTAAATCTATTGAAATTTTAATAATAAAAATCATAGATATCAGGAAAATACCTTTAGAACTTATCAATACACACTCTCCCTCTCTGAGTTGTCGAAGGTTGCAATTTTATCTCCATATGATGGCAACAGACCACATGTTTTCTGCTCCGAATTGTAGAGAAACCCCAAATCAGGAGAAGAATATCTCAATTAAAGTTGGAAAAAGAGTTAAACCAGATCTGATATAATAAAATCACGTTAAAAATATAATAGAATCCATAGTGCAGCGAAGAATAGAAGGGTATGGCATCTGCGCCAAAATCATAAAGGTTGTTAAAGATCACCGAACTTTGTCCCGAACCTGGCCAAGGGAGAATAGCAGCCCGAAATTAAATTTTAAGAAGCCGCCGAAATTAAATTTTAAGAGGTACCAAAATCTTATAAAGCAATTGCTATAGTCGTTTTGATTTTCATAAAGTTCTAATTTTATTTAAGCAAAAGGAGGTCATCTAGTATTTTTATTTGAGTAAAGGAGGTCATTTCACATCTAGGAATAAATTTTAATAGGTCCATTTAGAGTTTAGACTAGCGGCCAAATTAGATTTTAATAGGTAGTAAAAAATTATAAAGCAATTGCTATGTTGGCTTTGGTTTTCATTAAGTTTTATTTTTATTTGAGTAAAAGGAGGTCATCTAGTATTTTTGGTTTTCATTAAGCTTTATTTTTATTTCAAGAACAAAATTTCAATTCAAATAGAAGTTATATTTAATATTTAATGATGTTGAAGACCCATAAAGTAATAATGTTAGTTTAATTAGAGCATCAATATAAAATATATTAGGGAATATAGTTTTTACACGGGAGCTCATGTGTGCTGCTTGATCTAGGCTGGTGTTTGAAATTCTGACTCAGCCCTCCGCCACCATGGCCCCCCAGAGTTCGATCTCGGTAGGGAACCACCCCCTTCTGCTCCTCAAAATGATGCGCAGCCTCCTCATGATGAATCTGCAATCGCTTTTGTCTCTTTGGTTTCCTCAATGGGACCTCCGCGATCACGCCCAACTGTGACAAAATTTGTGAAAAAACTTGATGGAATACCAGAAACCACTCTGCCTCCAACACTCCCACACAGAGAAGCCCTCTAATGGGAGCTTGCTCCTTTTCATTTACAACTCCTTATGTGAGAGAACACTACAAGCTCCATCTCAACATGATGAAGTGTAGATATTGTGAGTAATTCAAAACGAGGCTTTGCAAATTATCCAATTATATACATTTGGTATACATGATAATAATGGCATTACCCACAAACACATATCCTCGTAACCAATACCTAGTTCTCTAAGAAACAATTAATGTTTCTAATATGCTCAGTTAGAGATGAAGGATTCTCCTGGGAGGTCAATTTTCTGGTTTGGGGTGTTGTACTTTTAGTGGTTAAGGGGTTAGTAGTTAAGGTGTTTAGGGGTGAAGGGTTAGGGGTTAAGGGTCACAGGTTAAGAGGATAAGGATTTATGGCTTAGGAGGTTCATGGATTAATATAGGTTAGGGGTTAATGTCATAAGATTTAATGAACGAATGGGTATATGGGTTATGATTTATGAGTGCAGGGGTTAAGGGGGTAGGAAATTTAGTGGTTATGGGTTAAGGGCTTATGTTTTTTGATAATTGGACTCCTAATCCCCTTATCACCATTATTTTTGGTTCCCTTATCAATTTCTCTCATTGCCTTCCCTCTAGGTCCCCTAGGCCCCATGAAATTAGGTCATAAGCCCCCTTCTCATTCTCTAATGCTAGGATTATAGATCTTAGTAAACCATTCTTTCACCTATGACTTATACACATACATGCTACCCTTGTGTCCCCTTGGCCTGTTCAAGACACCATAAGATACCCCCCCCAAGAAACTTTTTGTTATGTCATTCCACTTTTCCTAATGTTATGACCCCCCAAATTTGGTCTCAATGCCCCTACAAGTACACCCTTGGGCCCCCTTGGCTAAGGGAGTAAACGTATTAGGGGTTATGGGTTGTGATAAGGGAGCCCCTAATCCACTTATCACAACTAGAAATAGGCTTATGAACACCATCAATATCTATTGTAGGTGTTGTGATGAAAGCAATAATGAATACAAAATTTGTGGTCAATAGGACAGGGAAAAAGTATGCCAAAAACATAGTATGAAATTTTGGAAAAAAGGTTTTAAGTAACCGGGACTGCGCTCCCGCTCTTATCTCCTTAACCCTGCTCTTATTTAAACTCTTTAAACCCTCCCTATAATGGCAGCTTGCTCCTTTTCATTTACAACTCCTTATGTGAGAGAACACTACAAGCTCCATCTCAACGTGATGAAGTGTAGATATTGTGAGTAATTCAAATTGAGGCTTTGCAAATTATCCAATTTTCTACATTTGGTATACATGATAATAATGGCATTACCCAAAAACACATATCCTCGTAACTAGTACCCCGTTCTCTAAGAATCAAGTAATGTTTCTAATATGCTCAATTAGAGATGAAGGATTCTCCTAGGAGGTCAATTTGTTGGTTTGGGGTGTTTTTTTCGGCCTTGGATACTTAGTGGCTAAGGGCTTCAAGGGTCAAGCGTCAAGGGCCAAAGGGATTTAGGGTCAAAGGATTTAGCGGTTAAGGACTCAATATTTCGGAGATTTAGGTGTTAGTGGTTAAGGCGTTAGTAGTTAAGGTGTTTAGGGGTTAAGGGTCACAGGTTAAGAGGATAAGGGTTTATGGCTTAGGAGGTTCATGGATTAATATAGGTTAGGGGTTAATGTCATAAGATTTAATGAATGAAGGGGTTTATGGGTTATGATTTATGAGTGTAGGGGTTAAGGAAATATGGATTGGGGGTTAAGGGGGTAGGGAATTTAGTGGTTATGGGTTAAGGGCTTATTTTTTGTGATAATTGGACTCCTAATCCCCTTATCACCACTATTTTGGGTTCCCCTATCAATTGCTCTTGTTGTTTTCCCTCTAGGTCCCCTAGGCCCTATGAAATTAGGTCCTAAGCCCCCTTCTCATTTTCTAATGCTAGGATTATAGATCTTAGTAAACCATGTTTGCACCTCTGATTTCTACACATACATGATACCCTTGTGTCCCCTTGGCCTGTTCAAGACACCATAAGATACCCCCCCGTTCAAGAAAATATAATTTTTCCTACATTTATTTAAATCGTTTGGAGATGAGCTGGTTGCGGTTATTGAAGAGTCTAGGGTTTCTAGATCTATCTGTCAGCCTTTCAATGCCCACCTTTTTAACTCTCATTCCTAAGTTTGACCATCCTATTTCCTTTAATGAATTTTGGCCCATTTCGTTGTTTACTTTCTTATACAAGATTATTGCTAAAGTTATTGCCTCCAGGTTGAAACCCTTTCTCTCCAAGAACATTTCTGCAAAGCAATTCGGCTTTTTGGATGGAAGGAAAATCCATGAAGCAGTGGGGGTAGCTCAAGAAACCCTCCACAACCTCAAAAAGAGTGGGAAAAAAGGATCTATATTAAAAATTGACCTCTCTAAGGCCTATGATAAGATCAGCTGGATGTTTTTAAGACTCTTGTTGACACATCTTGGCTTCAGATATGATTTTGTAAGATGGATTATGGGGTGTGTCACTTCTTCGTCGATCGTTGTCCTTATAAATGGTGCAGCCTCTGATTTCTTCAACCCACAAAGGGGCCTTCGTCAAGGGTGCCCTCTCTCCCCCCTTCTTTTTCTATTGGCTACTGAAGGCATCAGTTTAATGATTCACGAGGCTAAGAGACAAGGGGAGCTCAAAGGTATTGAAGTAGCGGTCAATCTCTAGGTAACCCATCTCCTATTTGTAGATGAAATCTTGTTGTTTAGTAGCGGGAGTATAGAAGACTGTCAGTGTTTAAAGAAGATCCTAAAAATTTTTCTAAAACGACTGGACTAAGTATAAATGGCCACAAATCTTCCCTGACCACTGCATGGATCTCAAGGGTGGAAGTGGACAGAATAAAAGACTACCTTCACTTTGAAGTTAAAACTCTACAGGACTCCTTTAAGTATCTGAGCTTCTTTCTTAAGCCAGATAATTATCGGATTCAGGATTGGAAATGGCTCTTAGCTAAAATTGAGAACAAAATGAATCACTGGAGTTTCAAATGGCTGTCCAGAGCAGGGAGGTTGGTTCTAATCAAATCTGTGGTGATGGCAATTCCGGTTTACTAGGCTAGCCTCATTTGGGTGCCAAAAAGTATTATGATGAAGATCAACAAAATCTGTAGCAGATTCTTGCGGGCAGGCTCCAAGTCGGAACACGTAACCCCTTGGGTTGCATGGGAAAAATTAGTCAGACTAAAATGTTGGGGTGGCTGGGGAATAAAGGACCTCTTTCCATTCTGAAGGTCTCTAGCGGCCAAACTAGCTTGGAGACTAATCACTACGGAGAACCTATGGACTTCGGTAACAAGGAGGAAATACATAGACCCTATGCCAACTCTGGTCTGGCTCAGACTGCCTCAAAAATCGTTCAAGAATTCGTCGGTGGTGTGGAAGGCTTTGGTGGCAGCTGTAAAAATTATCGAACAAGGTTTGGCCTGGAATGTTGGGGATGGGAGATTGGTCAGACTGGGTCGAGATCCTTGGGTGATCTGTACGGGTTCTTTTGTGCTCTCGAGAGACGTGATCGAGCACCTTAATAATAGAGGGTTGCATTTCCTAAACCAAGTAGCTGACTCTGGAAATTCTTCGATTTGGAGACAAGAATGGCTGTTTGGGAATGCTCTATTCTTGGAGGAAATATGGTTTGAGGAATGGGAGAATGGTAGATCTGGCCTACTAAATTCCCATATCCGAATTACTGACAAGAACGATGAGTTGCGGTGGGTGCACTCTCAAATTGGTATGTATACCCCTAAGCTGGGTTATGCTTGGTTGATGCCTCAGAATGGGTGGGAGGATCTCGTCTGGTGGTCAAAACCATTGTGGAAACTAAAAGGGTTGGCTAAGACAAGGTTTTTTTTCTGGTGTATTCTTTAGAAGAAAGTCCCCACCTAGGATTTCCTTCAAAAAAAAGGGAAAATTGGTCCAGGGTGGTGCTCTCTGTGCAAAGACAGTGAAGAATCAGTGCAGCACGTTTTTCTCTCTTGCCCCTTTACCATTAGCCTTTGGAATGAAACACTGAGGATGACAAATATTCCTCAGAGATGGGAAGGCCAGCTGCTCTCAGAAGCATGGCAAAGATGGTGGCAGGAAGCTCCTAATGACAAAGTTAGAACTATGCCCCTCTTGATTGCCTGGGGAATGTGGATTGCAAGAAATCAGTTGATCTTCAAAGATACTCTTTTCCCTATCGGTAAACTGGCAGCAGAAGGGGCAGCCATCTTTGAAAACATCCCTAACCCTTGCGACTCTCAGAAGTTCAGAGTTGTTCAGAGGGAAGTGGTTAGGGGAACTATACCCTTATCACCATTATTTTGGGTTCCCCTATCAATTTCTCTCGTTGCCTTCCCTCTAGGTCCCCTAGGCCCTATGAAATTAGGTCCTAAGCCCCCTTCTCATTCTCTAATGCTAGGATTATAGATCTTAGTAAACCATGCTTGCACCTCTGACTTCTACACATACATGCTACCCTTGTGTCCCCTTGGCCCGTTCAAGACACCATAAGATAACCTCCCCCCCAAAGAAACTTTTTGGTTATGTCATTCCACTTTTCCTAATGTTATGATCCCCCAAATTTGGTCTCAATGCCCCTACAAGTACACCCTTGGGCCCCCTTGGCTAAGGGAGTAAACGTATTAGGGGTTATGGGTTGTGATAAGGGAGCCCCTAATCCACTTATCACAACTATAAATAGGCTTATGAACACCATCAATATCTATTGTAGGAGTTGTGATGAAAGCAATAATGAATACAAAATTTGTGGTCAATAGGACAAGAATCATCAAGATGTTGAACCATACAATGTAAAGATGGTTTTCAATGCTAGCTAGTGATCTAGTCACATAAAAGAGTCCCCCATAAATTTGTGCTTTAGGACGCCCCTAGGATTCAATAATTAATCTAAAGTGAGAGGATTCATTGCTAAGGTGACAATGGAAACGACCTTGGGTTGACGCAAAATGACACTTAGTGATCCTTACAAAACTAGGGTGTCGGTTTCATCATCAACAAGAGGCACAATTGACAAGTGGCAACATCTCACATTTAAAGTCACTAAGCAACAAATATTTATGCATGTTTTTCCACCGAGGGTACCTTAATTCACATTTCCTAAGGCACAAATCACATATTTGGATTAATTTTGGATAACTTGTCATATTCCACTAGCTTCGTGCATGAAGAGGAGCTCCCATGCTTTAAGAATATTTTGGGGGATTTCATGGCATAGTCAAGGGTCTCATGTATAAAAGAAGAACGTCATAGCTAGTTGGTTTACCTTTTCTTTCACACATTGAGAGATAGGATTCATGTATTTTAAGGTGTGTTTTATTGTTGAGTTCACATATTTGGAAGCACAATTGCACAAGTGGAAACATCTCAAGAGTGTCATAAGAGTAAAAGAGATTTAGAATTCCTACCATATTTATTAGGATTTACATTTCGCACTAATGTTTTCCGGAGTTTCCTACCTTTTTTTTTAACAATTTGGTTTAAATTGAGAATAAAACTATGATTTAGATTTCCCACCAATATTTTTAAGAGTTTCTAATTTCCATTTTGTTTAAATTGAGAATATAACTCATTCTTATCCAATGAAATCACTATTTAGATTTCTTGCCATTTTTAGATTTCACGCCATTTTTATTAAGATTTAGATTTCCCACCAATATTTTTAGGGTTTTTTACTATTTAAATTGAGAATAGAACTCATTCCTATTCAATAAAATTTTGTTTGAAGATGTGTTTGAGTGTGCTTTAGATAAAATTGGAGTCGCTAAAAAGTAAGCACACCATGACTACAAGAAGAGGAAATGAAAAGAGATAAATTTATATTTTATAATAATGAATTATTTTAAGTTGTTTTTTTGTGATTTTAGATCGATTTTAACTTTAAAGGAAAATTTGTATTTTATAACCCTGAATTATTTGCAGTTAATTTTTATGATTTTAAACAAATTTCTATGTATATTTTAAAAAATCTAAATTTAAAAAATTCAAAAATTAAAGCCACAAGTGTTTGGACGTTTTAGCTGTCTTGTTTTTTTCTCTATGTGAAGCAGGTGTGCATGTATATTTAGGCAGATAGGTCTATTCTTTTTAATCATTTTTTTTTTGGGTTCGTCAACCTTTTTATTGTGCTGGTGACATCGGTCCCGAATCATGTTGGTGACATCTATCCTCAATGCATGTTCGGTTGAATGTGCTTTAATTCTTGATCGCCTCCACCGTTTTTATGAGGCAAAACCATGCCATCTACATTTAATTCTGGATTTCCTCCACAGTTTTAGATGTTTGCATCCTAATCTCTTCCATCAAAACCACAGTTAGCAGTTCCTTAGCAAACACAGCAAATTGCCAGTGTACAGCAATCACAGACATCATCCGCATTGTGCAATGTCCAGACACAAGTAGTAAACCAAATTAAGTAGCAGCAGAAACCTTCCCAGGTTGTTGCTCACTGTCATGAAGATTATCAGAGTTAGGATGGGTGTTTGCTACTGTTTGTTGTTCTTTTCTGAAAATTTGTCGAGGCCACTGAGTATGTTAAATACAAGGACTCATACAGATGAATACTTTCGTTTGCATAATCTCAAAGCAAAGTCATCAAGTTTTGCATAAGGTTTGGGCTTAGGAAAATTCTGTGGCCCTTCATTGTGACCAGTCGAATATATGACATCTGATCGAAAGGATTTGGGGCATATTGCAGTGACAATTTTAGGCCTCTTTTTTATGGCGTTTGGGATGCAGGGTTTCCTCATGTGAGAGTTTTGAGAGTTTGTAATGGTTTTTGGTATGCCCAGAAGATAATCACATCACATCTTTTATGTTTGCTGCCAAGGTTTCATTCCATCATTTGATTACATTCTCACAATAATGAAGAATCAAATTACTTGTGTTTCTTAATCAAAAATTCAAAAAAAATTGAGACTTGCAAGCAAATGTTATGCTGGTTGTCTCTACTAGAAATGTTAGCGTTGAACCATTGCTTTCCTTATTTGTTTTTCTCTTTTGGTTTTTATTTAAATTGAAATCCCTATATCATGTTTTTCGCTTGCATAGCACTGCTCTGCAATTTGATACTTCTATATCGGTGACAATAGAATTGAGACTTCAAAGAAAATGTTATGCTGGTTGTCTCTGCCAAAAATGTTAGCGTTGCACCATTTCTTTCCTTCTTTGTTTTTCTCTTTTGGTTTTTATTTAAATTGAAATCCCTATATCATGTTTTTCGCTTTCATAGCACTGCTCTGCAATTTGAGACTTCTATATCAGTGACAATAGAATTGAGACTTGCAAGCAAATGTTATGTTGTTTGTCTCTGCCAGAAATGTTGGCGTTGCACCATTGTGTTCTTTCTTTGTTTTTCTCTTTTGGTTTTTATTTAAATTGAAATCCATATATCATATTTTTCGTTTGCATAGCACTGCTCTGCAATTTGAGACTTCTATATCGGTGACAACAGATTTCATTCAACCTGCCAAAACATTGTTTACAAAGTTTTATTTCGAAAGAATATTCAATATAATGTCTTTTAATGTGAGAATACCAATATTTTCAGTCACAAGATTTCCGAATTAGCATGCATATTATTCCTTCACCTTCCAGATGTTCAATATTTTCATAGAATTAAGTTTTAACGATCAATACAGATTTCCCAATATAAGTTTTTTTGGGGTTTTGTTCGGTTATAATACTGCGTTTTCAATTTTTGATGAATATTATGTTGGTTTACTATTACGTTTTTATGTTAGCACTTTTATTATGACATTATCTTCATTAGTTTCAGAATTTATTTTGCATAGAAAGTAACTAGAAGTATTGCAAATCACTGTAGATTATTTTCAATAGATGGACTTGCGTTAATTTATATAATTCTTTAAGTCCCTAAATTATATATCTGCCATACTGATCAACCAAAACTTCAAGATGAACCCTATGTAATTTGTCCCTGTTTTGTCCCAATTTCAACCAACATTCTAGGGTGAAAATCATATCATTTATGATGTCAATTCTAAATTTGTGTCATATAACCAGTCTTATATGGTGTCTTCCTTACTGGAGGAGGTTCCGATATAGAAAATAGACCTTTTATAAGCCAGAAACGATTCATCTTCATCACACTTATTTTGTCTAATTTAGGCCTGAAAGCAATGACGGATTATGTCATATAAATTATCTGGCTCTTTATGTTTCAGCTCATAATTATATATAGGAGGATCACTAAAGATTCACAGTATAAGATCTACATTTGCTGACCTATAAAACGATGTTTTTCACAATATAATTTTCTACACTGCTTTAAAATTTGAATAAATCCTTGTTAATCCTGATCTTTCCTGGTTTCTTGTATATATATGGTTGTCTTCCATGGTTGTAATTCATAAGCTGTAAATACCCAAGAAGCATGTGCTATCAAGAAACATTATCATGCCTTAAGAACATTTGAATAAATCCTTGTTAATTCTGGTATTTCTTGGTTTCATTTATATATATGGTTGTTTGGTATATTTTTATTGCAGGTGATTATTAAGGAAAGAATTTTAAAAAATGGATAAGTTATTAAAGAGAAATTTGTTAGCCAATCTTAGCTTTTTCTTAATAAAAAATTCAAAAAAAAATGAGACTTGCAAGCAAATGTTATGCTGGTTATCTCTACCAGAAATGTTAGCGTTGCACTATTACGTTTTTATGTTAGCACTTTTATTATGACATTATCTTCATTAGTTTCAAAATTTATTTGGCATAGAAAGTAACTAGAAGTATTGCAAATCGATGTAGATTATTGTCAACAGATGGACCTGAATTAATTTATATAGTTCTTCAAGTCCCTAAATTATAAACAAAGGCCCAACAACATCAAGAATCTGGACTGCTTTGAATCTCTTATATAATTGGACTGCATATGATAACCCATTGAATTTCATAATTTTGTATATGGAAAACTTTTCCTTTGCCTTTTTCAACTAGAAGCCCAGTATGTTAGCATGCAGTTGTCTCTTCTATTGCTCTTCAACTACCTGTGCAATTTTCTCTTCTACTGTTGTTCAACTACCAATTCCATCTTGTTTTATCTGTGTCTAGCCCTCATTCCTAAACTGTTTCACTTAGAATTAAAATTGTAATCCTTATTTAATGATGCTCGATGACACAACAAGTCTCTTTACAATAATGTATGCTACAAATTTTATGTAGAAGCCTAAAAGGTAGTCACATGAAGATGAATATAGACAGATTCCAGAGAAACTGGGGTTTATTCCTGAAAAGTATGAGCCTCTATTGTTTAGTTGCCTTTTTTGGAGTCCATAGAATGATAACCACAATGGCTTTGGGAGTTTTATTGACATGCACATGGCATCCATTGCTTCAATATATCATTCAAGTGTTTCACTCAACATGATTACCGTTAGATTCTTTTCTCTCTTTCTTTTTTTATATTGGAATTCTGTAATGGTTCTTTCAGCCTAGTTGTTCAAATAGCAATTGTTTTTAACTTTTTTTAGCCTAGTTGTTTACATGGAAATAGTTTATTGTTTATCTTTAGGCAAAATAACTCCTCAATTATTGTTATATGTGAACCCATTCACACCACCCTACAATTTCTTCCCTAGAAATGGTAATGTCGTTGTGGCTTTAGACTATAAAATTTTACAACTCATACTTCTCTTTAAGAACAAAAATGAAATTGAAATCTTATGATCTGAATTGAACTCTTATGAAATGACAAGGTAAGAAATTATTTTTCGTTTTGGACGTCAATGCTTTTTTAACAATTATTGTGTTTTCTTTTCTACTTTAAAATTTGTCTTACTAACTTTTATTAAGTGTCGCAATCTATATGTGTAGGTATCCAATAGGAATGAAAGACATCGTAAGAGATCACTTTTAACAATGATTAAAACCACAAATTCAAGCCACATTACCAAAAAAAATGACAACATTCGATGTGGCATCATCAAAAAACACCCACAAAAGAGAGCACTAGGATCCATATCCCCATTACAACATGAATCTAGTTGCTTTAGTGTCAACACCAATTCTAATGCACATATTCTTGAGAAAAATGTGGATGAACCATTGGAAGGTATGATCATTTTTCAACTTTATATTTCTTGTATAAATACTTCAAGATTTTATGTTAAGAGATTCATATTTTTATTGTCTCAAAAGGTGTGATTTGTTTTCCAGAAAATTCTCAGCACGTACCATCACAACAAATTTATGGTTTGGAGCAAGAACCATCACAACTAGATCATGATATGGAGCAAGAACAACCAAAAAAAGAGCATGGCTTGGAAGGGGAAGATCCAAGTATTGAAGCCCATAGTACAACAAATGTGAAAAGGAAGGGTAGGGGACCAACAAAATGCCTCTTTGGAAACAATACAGAGGCCTCTGCATTGCCTAAAATTCAATTTAATGAGAGGGGACAACCTATTGGTCCACAGTCAAAGAAATTATCCTACTTTTTAGGTGTCCTTGCAAGAGAGATTGTAGGCATCAAACACATGGAATGGAAACAAGTGCCTGAAGCACTTAAAAAAGACATATGGAGTGCAATAAAAGTGAGTATCAACCAAATTATTATTGGATTTTTTTCTAAATTTCATTGGTGTATGTGAACGTGTGCATGATAAGTTTAATTCAAATAAGCATTTGTATCTAATAATTCGTTGTTTATCTATTGTAGCGTACCTACCAAATAGACTTGTCAACGGAGAAATGGTGTTATAAAGCAATATCTCAGTGCTTGATAACTTACAAATATAATTTGTATAAAAATTATTATTTGAAATACAACACAGATGAGGAGAGGATGACAAATGTTCCTATCGGAGTAAATGAAACCGATTGGATTGAATTTGTTAGAATACGATCTGACCCTAAATTCAAGGTAAAAATGAATGACAAATCTACTTGTTATCATTAAATGAGATTTGAATTTGAATCCTTGCATATAATAAATTTCAATCTAAGCATCCATTTTTTATTGAGTTGCAAGAGAAGGAAAAAGTCAATCAGGAAAATACGGCATTAGAACCAGAGACCCACACTTCTGGCCATAGAGGTTACTATAGAGTTGAACATGACCTTGTAAGTTGTAACCAAATCTATTTTTTGTTCACAATTACCAATTGCAAATATGCTTATCTAGACCATTGTAATTTTTGTGACTAGAATCAAACTTGCAATCAAAATGATGCGCCTGTAACTAGGGCTGATGTGTGGATGAAATGTCATACAAATAAGGATGGCACTCCAATGTCATCATTTAGTGCAGAGAGAATAGTAAGTTCTCGAACTATTCTTGTATCTATTTAATTTTTTTCTTTTTTAAATATTAATGATGTTTCTTACATGTATTTGTTGAAATGTTGTCTTTGCTAGAAACAAATTGAATCGATACAAAATGATTCAGAGTCTCCTGCATATGCAACAAAGGAAGATTCCATTGCAATAGTTTTGGGGCCTGAGAGGAGGGGTCGTGTACGTGGGGTTGGCTATGGGGTTACTCCAACTGATTTTTTTGGAAAAGAGCGTGCTTACAAGAGGCAATTACATAATATAGAAGAAAAATTGAAAGAAAAAGACAAGGAACTTGGAATATTGAAGGCAGTTGTTGAAGAATTAATGCAATGGAAAGCTGCCACGGAGGCGGGAAAAGAAAATGGTCGAGTTAATCCAGAACCAACCAACAATGTAAGAATTACGTGTAGGCTATTTAATTGTTGATGTATGCCATCTTTGAAGATTGAAATTTTAAAAGCACATGCCAATATGAACATGATTGTATTGTTGTAGATATGTAATTAATGAAATATTATTTCTGTAGCTTAACCGTTCATCTTCTGATTTCATGGTATCACATTCAAACTATTTATTTTTTAGCAGATTTCCTTAAGTCTTAGTCAGGCTTCACTAGAACAAACTCCATTGACTTCAGGACAACCTGTTCATGACCCAATTGGTGACTTAATAACACGGGTAAGTTTTATACTTGTTTATTTTCTTTTTTAATATTATCTTTTTATTCTATGGAATCTTACAAGAATTTGTTTATTTGCAGGGTCAACCGCAATTACTATCTTCAAATACAGGATTGAACGGGAAAAAATGTTCACTTACATATTTTAATGGTCAAGTGAAGGTTGCAAAGGGTTACATAAAAAACACTGAACCAAATTTTTTCATGCCCAATGGAGAAGTATTAGGAGAAGGATATTATTTTGTGTGCCCACAATCAATCTTGGTTGATTCGGATTGTGAAATTAAGCTTAAACGTAGAAGTAGTCATTGCGAGTATTTAGCAGATGCACTTAACACTTTTATATGTTGGAAGAGTAGTGACATTGAATTGATCAATGATTGAGAGAGAACAATGAATTGGTAAATTACTATCCCAAACATTTGAGGATTCTGGACGCAGATTGTGATAGCTTACTTTTGATTAATATCATGGTTAAGATGTTGGATACATGATTACTATTATACTTCTTTAAGCTATATGTTTTTTACATCAAATGTACTGCAATGCTCTTGTTACTGTTTGGTTATTGTTTGTAAGATGGATATATAAACCTTATCACGCTAGATATATACTGTCTTATCATGCTTTCTAAATGTTGTGTAAGGGTTGCAAGCTTTGTATGATTTTTTCTGATAACCAGAATCCCTTTCAATTAAGGCTTAAACAACTATTAAACCATTTAAATTATCCATCCTCCACTCGCTAATGATAGATATTTTCCAACTTCTTTCTTCATTTTGATATTTTTCTTATTCCCTTTGTTTTTGATTCTCAAGGAAGCACACATTTGGCTTATCCGGCACATATGCACTCTCTTTCTTACACTTTGGAATCTAAATTGATAAGCTGGAACAAGTCCTTAAGGAGATTTCATATGCTAATGATAGTGTGATTCCTCATCATGTTTTGATGTCACTGCTCCTTTTTGCAGATCAAGCCTGTTCTTTTGGCCTCATCCCTAGGAAGATTTTAGTGTTAGGTTGACTCCTTAGGTTCGTTTTGTGATATTAGACACCTGGTGCTAAAGTTAGTAAAACTAGGGTGATGGTCTTTAATCCCATTAATGAAGCTCTTTCTACTTCTCACTTTTCTTGTAGAGAACAGCTAATGCATAGCATTTAGGAGTGCAATTTACATGTCTCTCTTATAGTGTCTTGGTGCAAAGGGTATGCTTCTCATTCACGTTCGCAATATTTCTAGATTCACTTTTAGGATATCTTTTCGGGATGAGGCTCTTTGATGCTGTCGTAAAATCCATAATTTTGTATGGTGTGATGAAGTCTTGGTTATATGAGTGGAAAGAGTTCACACTATTACGCTTTAGTGCAATTCGCTACATGGAATATTCCTCTTAGCGTGTCATTATTTAAGTAGAGTTTGGGGCCTAACCGCTTTACATTCAATTTATCTTTAGGTTTACCTCTTGCTTATATAGATTCCACTAATTGGGTGACCACTTCAAGATGTGATAGGTACCCTTTCTTTATGTTTTGTTTTTCTAACAAGTTCTCTTCTTTCGATTAGTTCAGCCATATAGACTGTATGGATATTTCAATTAGTCACTCCCACTACTTCATTTCTCTTTTGATGATCATCCTCATCTTTTCCCTTTGAGGATTAACACTCTAAAGATACAGGAAATCTATAAAAAAATTGTTTAAAGTTTAAGGTACTTAGCTCACTCAGTATAAGCCTTTAAACTCCAAGATGGCTTTGTTAATCTTGGGAAAGAACCTCTGGATAGAAGTTTGGTCTGCTAAAATAAACCTGATGGTAGTATTTCACATGGCACAGACTTAGACTTATCCATATTAATATGTCTGAGATTTCTTATAGTTAATGCAATTACATAACTTGAGTCCCCCATAACTGTTACTATTTGACAATTAGATATTAACCTGTCAGTATGTAAATATCAAATATGAATGCAAGCAATTTAGAATCGCTCACAAAATCGAAACTAGACTATTTCTTCAAGACTTTTTGCAAACAATGGTTGTTTTTATATGCAACAGAGGATGTATGTGATGATCTTAACAAGCCTTATTGGTAAAACTGGGCTTGATGTGACGACTGCAACAAGCTCCGAAGAAATTAGGCTCAAGCCTCAAAATATTCAAAAAAAAAATATTTTAATCTCACCAAGGTTGGATGGAACCAGTTGAAGTAGACTGGTGATTGAACTGATTTTAGACCTTTGACACAAAAAAAATGCTGGAATTAGTGATAATTGAGGACCATATATTAATCCTCTGAAAATAATATTTTTTATTACTTTTGTTCAGTGTTAGCCAACTTCTTTCTTAATTTTGATATTTTTCTTATTCCTTTGTTTTTGATGCTCAAGGAAGCACACATTTGGCTTATCGGGCATATATGCACTCTCTCTCTTACACTTTGGAATCTAAATTGATAGCTAGAACAAGTCCTTAAGGAGCTTGCATATGCTAATGATAGTGTGATTCCTCATCATGTTTTGATGTCACTGCTCCTTTTTGGAGATCAAGCAGTTCTTTTGGCCTCATCCCTAGGAAGATTTTAGTGTCAGGTTGTCTCCTTAGGTTGGTTTTGTGATATTAGACACTTGGTGCTTAAGTTAGTAAAACTAGGGTGATGGTCTTTAATCCCATTAATGAAGCTCTTTCTACTTCTCACTTTTCTTTTAATCCCATTAATGCTGCTACTAACCTGAGGTCAACATATCAATGCCCAAAACACTTGTGAAGTCTAAATGCCAAAGGTATATCTTACATTGTGGTCTATGTGTAATTTCAATGTCAATGGAGGTTGAATGTATCAATGTTAAGACCAATACATCGTGGCAATATGTCAATGTATCAATCTTCGTCAAATATGATATCTCAGTCAAGTATACTCAAATTTCAAGGTCATATCAGTGTAGGGTAGATAGGTTCACTGTCTATGTGTACTAATGTCCACAAATTTGATGCACAAATCAATATTTCAGGGTCACATAAGGTAAGTGTTATGGCACTATGTTTTGGTTCATAATTGCAATGAGAGGTTTTGGTTCATTACTTCTCACATGTTATAGCATTTCCAGAACCTAACATGGCACACAATCAAATTTATGCCTCTCTTTTACGCTGCTTACTATGATGCTTAAATTAATATAAAATGTGATTAGCACAAATAATATACAATCAGCACAAGACTACTTAAGGCCAAGAGAAAAGCCTTTAGGTTTGAGTGTGCCTTAAGTGCATAACCTACTAAAGACTCTTTTTAAATCTAAACAACAAATTCATCTCACTGATAAGTTCTCTGAACAAAAGCATCCCAAAAATTTCTCCAGCTACCCTGGTAAACCTGTTGATAATTGAGCATGCACCCAGAATGGCCATCAAAACCAACAAGAATACAGTTCACACACATACCCTGTGTATAATCAGTAGAGTACTTGTAGTTATTTAATGTGAATGCACACTTATTTGCATAAATCTCTACTGTTCTTAATAAAAAAACTACAGGAATACATCGTACTGCAAGTATCAAACATTCTACTATTGCAATTTAGAATGAATTTGTAACTTTTTGACACAAGGTGATCAAATTTGAAGTACATACCACCCTGTCCAAGCCAGAAAAAACTTTGGGCCTAAGTCTTCTCTATCTTTGGAAAAGTTGTACATGAATGTATACATAAGCACAGTAGGTTCAGCCACCCCAAGAATTAACAAAGGCTGACCTCCAAAAATAGAATGGATGATGCCACATATTGCAGTGGATGACAGTGTTTGAACTGCGGTAAGGATTCAATCTACAGTGCATTTTGATACTCAGTTTTTAATAGCATTTATCAGGAAAGCCTCAAGCAAGAAAAAAATGCAGCTTTTATTAATCCTATTGCAATTTTTTTCCCATATTTTCTGTGAAATTATTGACCAATTTCAATGGAAAATTCATCTAAATAACTAAAGTGATTGGCCAATTTAAAGAATGATTTTTTTCAAGGGGTGAATGTTAATATGCCTGCAATGAATGATTGTTAGTCAACACTATTACATGAAAACTATTCCTGTCATATATTATTTGTTATGCCACAAAGACAACTTGACTCGTATTAGACTTCCTATGGAGGAAATCAACTCTAGATGCAGCAATATGGAGTGCACATATGGTAGATTTCAATGAGGTCTATTACTTTCATAGATGATCAATAATCTTCAAATCCCTTTCCCACAAAAAACTTGCATCTCCTTGCGATATAGATATAGTGGAATGAAGTTTGCCTCTGTCAAAGTGTAGATCAGACCAAGGCCCCTAAATGATATATGGACCTCGAATGTACATGAAGCTACAAAAGCCTTTCCAACAGCCTCCTAGTAATTTAGAACAAATTTATTTTTCTAAGATATATCTCGAGTCCTTCAATGGAGTTTATCTCTAATTCAAAACTTCCTCAAGTGTGCTACCTTTTTTCTTAGAATCATTTTCAAAAGACCAGTTAAAGCATACTGCAATGATTCTCATAATCATTTCTCTTGTATTTCCAAGAGATATCCAAGAGTCCTTAAGTGTAGTTTATCTATAATGCCAAAATCTCCTCAAGTGTTTCACCATTTTTTTACAATCGTTTTCAAAAGGTCATTTCTTAAAGCATACTACAATGCTTAGAATCATTTTCAAAAGGTAATTGGGTCATAGTATGGAATGTGCATGTCCAATGGGCTATTTAAGCATACTGCAATGCTTTTAGTCATTTTCAAAAGGTATTTGGGTCATAGTATGGAATGTGAACTTACAATGGGCTATTTATGAATATCTGTGTACATAACTACCCTTGTAGACAGGTTGGATATCTCTTGAGGACATTTTAACCAATGTCCATCATGGATTTTGGGGCTTTAAAGGGTATTTTAGGGTTCATATTTCTTAATAAGCAGGGTTCAAGGTTTAAAGCCTTCACATTTTGGTATAATGCGTTAAAAGTTTTAAGGTCTAAGATTTAAGATGTAGGATGAACTAGCTCAAGGACATTGGATACTGCTACTAACCTGAGGTCAACATATCAATGCCCAAAACACTTGTGAAGTCTAAATGCCAAAGGTCTATCTTACATTGTGGTCTATGTGTAATTTCAATGTCAATGGAGGTTGAATGTGTCAATGTTAAGACCAATACATCATGGCAATATGTCAATGTATCAAACTTCGTCAAATATGATATCTCAGTCAAGTATACTCAAATTTCAAGGTCATATCAGTGTAGGGTATATAGGTTCACTGTCTATATGTACTAATGTCCACAAATTTGATGAACAAATCAATATTTCAAGGTCACATAAGGTAAGTGTTATGGCACTATGTTTTGGTTCATAATTTCAATGAGAGGTTTTGGTTCATTAATTCTCACATGTTATAGCATTTCCAGAACCTAAAATGGAACACAATCAAATTTCTACCTCTCTTTTACGCTGCTTACTATGCTGCTAAAATTAATATAAAATGTGATTAGCACAAACAATATACAATCAACACAAGACTATGTAAGGCCAAGAGAAAAGCCTTTAGGTTTGAGTGCGCCTTAAGTGCATAACCTACTAAAGACTCTTTTTAAATATAAACAACAAACTCATCTCACTGATAAGTTCTCTGAACAAAAGCATCCCAAAAAGTTCTCTAGCTACCCTGGTAAACCTGTTGATAATTGAGCATGCACCCAGAATGGCCAGCAAAACCAACAAGAATGCAGTCCACACACATACCCTGTGTATAATCAGTCGAGTACTTGTAGTTATTTAATGTGAATGCACAATTATTTGCATAAATATCTATTGTTCTTAATAAAAAAACTACAAAAATACATCGTACATCGTAAGGATGTTAGCACAGGACTTAGTGAGGAGACTATTTCCAAGTGTTTAGATAAAAGCTTGTACTCCTCAAAAACAAAGTATTCTTCTCAGAGTATGGATATTGAAGTCAAATGCAGCATTTTCCAGGTATTTATAATATCTGTGGGGATATTATCAAAGAATGAAGCAGGCTTGGACTTTAAAATTTGTTTGTAGATTTATAGGTTTAGTTGGTAGTTTTAAAGTGTAAAATTTTCTCCCTCTTCAGATTCAAAAACATATGGAAACCCTTGCTTCTGAGAGTATGAAAATGATGGTATGAATTGTTTATACAAGAAGAGTATGAAGAAAGATATGAGTTGGGAATTTTAAAGTGCAGTCACAGTTATCACGAGGCCTGCATCAAGCAGTGGTTGCTTTAGAAAAACAAGTGTCCAGTCTGCAATATTTTTGTCATTTCATAGCAGGAAAATTCTGGTTTGCTGCATTTTTTTTCTGTTTCTGTTAGGCAAATCTTAGGATTAGTGCTTTGATGAAGCAGCAAGCCCTTCCCTTGATTTTCTTTCCTTGGGCTGGTGTTTAAACTTTTAGAAAATCCTGTACATGTAAATATCCTTTGTGCAACCTGCATTCTCATGACTATTCCTTTGATAATGTTCTTTTGTTTTTCTGGTAAATTATGCTTATAATATTCCTTCTACAGATATGGCTAGTGTTAACCGTATGCAACTTCCCCTTTGTTAGGAGCTTTGTCAAACTATTAACCATATGCAACTTTGTCAGAATGTGGTCCAACACTACCAACTCCCTAATGAACTTGGAATCTTAGGAACTTGTATTGAATATCAATGTGTCTGAAATGGTCATGACACATTGGATTTTCATAGAGCTTGATGTAACTTTGATTCTCACAAGAGACAATATTGGGCTTCAAAAACTGATTGGTTGACTCTACAATCAAGTTGCAAATCTAGATAGCTTCATAATAAGTATATGAAACTGCCATATACTTTGCTTCAGTGGAACTGAATGAAATTGTTGCTTCCTTCTTGTTGATTTGATAAAAATGATTTATAAAATGATAATAATGATGTTTAAAATGAGCCTTATGATGGTCTACTTATACACATTGATTGTTCACGAGGTGTTAGGGGTATGTTTATAACATCACTGCCCTTGAAAGATTTGTCTTGAAAGCATAGTAATTAGAATTTTCTTTAGTTAAGCACATTTTTGTGGTGGAATGAAGTTTATCAGATATCTATTTATACTTTATAGAGGTTTGAATTTGTTTGTCCTTTGAGTGTTGGTGAGGTTTCTTTGTATTTTTTGCATCATAGTCTAAAGTCTTTTGACGTGATTGTTTAACATGAAAGCTTTATGCTTATTGGAAATATATTTGAAATACCTACATGATCAAGAAACTGCTATGGTTAATTAAATTACTAATTAGGTACTACAGAAAGAGGATGATGTTGAGAGGGCTTGCCTGGGTGACTCTGGGAGCAACCTGGAGGTGGTCAGACAAAGCTCTTCTAAGTCACAAATATGAAGAGAAAAAACTGGTGATGTATATGTGGTTTCTCAACCTGGGCTGTATGGAAAATCTTGGCAGAGAGTGTTTACCTTTCCGTGTCTTCTCGAAAGTAGGTTGTCTGCTCACAAAATAAGATCACTACATGTAGGTGATGGTTCTATAGTAAGTTCTCAACCTTATCTTCAGAATGGCTAACATAGAGGATCAGGTTTTAATACAGGATATAATTTGATGAATTTGGAGATTTAGAGTTAAAGAAAATTTTCACATTCCCTCGGTCTAGCCCCATTAGGTCACCTAGGGCAACAATTTCCTAGGAATCTATCTAGAGGAAAACTTCTATCTCCTGGAGGCAGCTGCGTTGTTGGGTACCCTCACTCTCCTCAGAACTTGGGCCAATTCCGATGGTGGAATATCTGGATACCTCAAGCCCTAGCTCTAGGATCAAGTTTTGCCTAGGTGGTCCCAAGGATAGAACCTAGTAGGATCAATTTGACCTATCGAAGTAAAAAATCTTGTCTGATCCTTTCCCCTCACCTTGTCTAGTATAGGAACATCATTGGCTGCTAAATTCCATCCCCGAACCTGTGTTGGGTCCACTTGGCCCCGTGTGGTCCCATTTGGTGTCAAAGGCCTTTCATCAAGGACCATTTGGGAATCCAAGTTCCCAAAGGATTTTAGGGATTGAGAACTTCCTTCATAAGTCTTTTTCTTCTCCCTCAACCCTTCAATCCCCCTCTTCTCTCCCTAGAAGATAAATTCACTTGCTTAGAAGGAAAGCAAGTCCCACTCTTTATGTTATCTTAGGGAAAGGGTTTCGAGGGTCACTTCCCACCTATTCATTGACCTATACTCTACAAGTGACTTCTGAAACTACCGAGACTCCACCCATCGGTGAAATTCCATGAAGAGAACGGAGCCTTAGTTGTGGTGACAATGGGCTAAGCCTCCATCGTTTCCCTTGTCCTAGCAGTTGCCCTCTTAGGAACCCCTTTTAGGTCCACTACTAGTTTGAGTGGTAACAAGTTGTTCACAATTCCATTTGTGAACAACTCTTTGGTATGCCCAATTTTGCCATATTACAGCTCCAAGATGAGAAGTCCAGGGCTATGGAGGCTGCCCTTCTTCTCTCTGAATCAATCCTCTACAATATAGTGAACTAGGGCTAGTTGGTTCGCCCACTTGATTGTTACTTTATTCCTTCAAAGTCTGCACATTCTTAGGCCCTATACACCTACCCTTCTACCAATTTTGTTGTCCTTCACTAGAACAAGAGTCAGGGCTCTTCTTTGACAGTAACCTAAGAACCATCCAACTTTACTTGGACTACCATCAATCTACCCAACCACAGTCAATTCTTTTTACCGATCTAGGGCCCACAATATTGTCTTCATCTAGGGCTCTTCAAATCTGCCACCTAACAAGGGTTTGAGTCCTCTCAAGATCATTGTTCTTGTGTATCGACAATTTGATCTTTGTTGTCCAATCTACGAACAAATATGAACTACTCCTCTAATCATACTTCTAACAATCTGTAAATGACTGAACTGGGGTCACAAATCAGCCACTAATAGTCCATTTACTAATTTTTTATAGGTTTCTTCAGATATTTGTCTAAAAATATATGGAAAGTCCACCAAAATCAACTCCTCTGCATGTCAATCCATTCTTCATATGGCACATTTCTTCTGCATGCTCAATCTTCTGCTCAGGTTCCACCCTCCTTTGGATCTATTGTCTCCACACATATTGAATCTGCAAACCATCTTCCAGATCTGTGGTCTTTATTGCAGAAATAAACCTCGCTCTAAGGGTCACAACCCGTATTCTTCTACGCAAATTTGTCACAGTCTTAAGGGCATACCTTATGAACTAAACATGCTAGGAAACTGTCCTAACTAGGGCATTATACTTATGTACTTCTAATTGTTGTAGAACAAATCCTATCCACACATAGAAAAAACACGACTCTTGCCTCCATAAGAGACTCGACCTAGCTCATATGGATCCATAGATTCTGGGCATTTCTTTGACTGAATCTTGACATGAACTTCAGATCTCAATGTCGACCCTCAAACTAGGGTTAAATCAGTCAATATTACACCTATGTCGACTTCTGTTATGGCTCTAAATTACAGTGCAAGCCCTCCTCCATTTATGTTGGTCTTTATCACAGACCTTGCGGCCTACTAACCACCACAAGGCAAGATGGTATCAACCCTCTCTTCTATTTCATGTAGAAAATCTAACCAACAGGATTCAATCTGATCTTGTAATGTACTAAAACAAGATACTTAATCCTTCCTACAATTTGTGGAAACAACGCACGATCGCACAATCACATATAAGTAAGAGAAACAAGTTATCAATCGCACAACACAAGATGTATCTGGGGAAGAAAATTCTCAAAACCCTCTATCTCTATTTTGAATTAAGTCAAGGAATCATGAAACAATTCAATGCTAAATCTCTCTTGAGATTCTCCAACACTCTACCAATTGTCTCTTGCTGATATAGGAAAAATCGGTCTAATACTTAGCCAATTATTAGCCTGCCTTGCTCACGCAATTCCTATGGAATTATCTCCACATTAATTAGGAAAACCAACCTTCCTTGATTGCGCAATCCATCATGGCATCCCAATGACTTTATAATTGCACACAGGAAATTTTCTATAAATACAACTGATAGTTATGTTCCTCTGAAATGTTTTACAATAAGGATGAAGGGTTTTTTTTATTATTTAAAAATAAGATAAAACCCTAAAAAACCAAAACCCTAACTCGAGGAGATGTAACACCAAGAGTTTATGGGCCCCATTGGGGTTAGTTGGGCAGCCAACTTTCTGGGGTCGTAACTTGGTCATATGATCTTCGTTTGGACGCACATGCATTACCTCGTTAGAAATAGATCTCTCCGGGGACAGAATGATAGTTTGCTAGTAACGTTTATGTGAAATCTCTAAACCTTTCTTGCCCACGTCGTTTGGGGCCTGAAAATGGCTCGGAAGTTACGACCGAGACTGGCCAAAAATGATGAGCGTATTGCTATAATTAAGGAAAGCTGAAAGAAAACTGAAAAGAGACAATGGCGAGGGCCCAGAGTGGAATAGGCGGTGGCCACCAATATCCACCTCGATCACCTTCGATCAAATTTCTTGAGACTAACTCAATCATCATGGCTGGTTAGCGGCACGCAGTTGTTATCGGATAGAGGAAAGTACAATTTATTGTCCAATTTATTTGACGGAAAAATAAAGTGGATGCCTCACGTTCGTCACTCACAGGTACATCAAAAATTCCTGGCTAGGTGTGGGTGCATGTCCTTTCTAGTTTCCAATTTCATAGCATTTGCTTGTTGCAAATTTCAATTCTCCCTCTCAACAAAGAAAGGAAATTCCGTCTATCCACATACGGTACCTTTGGAGATGTCTGCACGCCTGCTGCCGCTTCTCTGAAGTGTAGCTCTGCACCTACGAAATCCTCAGGCGAATAGCCTGCAGACAACTTTACCTCGGTATAATGCATGCTATGCTTCGGAATAATGCGAGAAGCTAGCCGTTTGCTAGCCTGCGCATACGGCTCTGGTACTGAAATCTCTGCTAGCTGCTACTGTTTGCCTCGCAGGCACGCTTTACGAACTATTGCCTGGCTCTAATTTGCGAGTCATACGATATTCGACATCTTTGTGACCTGCGATTTCTCTGTCGCGACGTGGCGACTACATCAATCTAAAGCTGATCCTTCCTGCTTACCCTGACCCTGCGGCTCCTCGTAGCTCGATGTTCGAGTCACATGAACCTGCTCTGAAATCTCCGTGGACCTTGCAATTTCTTATCTCGGGATTACTCCTACACATCACCCCACCGGCTGCACCCTCGAGTGTGGGTGCTCCCTCTTCCCATTTCGGCTCAGAAATTTCCCTGCATGGAGGTCTGTTGTTGGGTGGACTGTTCCGTGGTCTGTCCTCCTTGTCCGAGGTGTGGCGGCTACTCGCGACCTTACGGAGAGCTTCTTATCATGAAGATTCGTGTTGGAGGGTAACTGTATTCTCCTTTAAACCACCAAGTCTCTAATTTTTCCTTTCTCCCTCGAAGATTTACACATGCATACGGTACCTCAATTACCTGCTAGGTTCTTGAAATCACTTTCGAGTGTAATCGTCCTGACGACGTTACAAAAAGTTTCTAAAAAGAAGTTGATTTTTAAATAGGTGATGTCTCTCTCATCAGGCTCGAGTTGACAGATTTTTGTTTCTCTTTTCAGGTAGATTTTTCAGAGGATCCAAAATAGTCTATTTGTGAAAATTTTACAGCACTAATATTCAAATATTCTGATGAACTGTCACGCCAAAAATTCAACACGTTACCTGTATGAAAATCTAACCAACAGGATTACAATCTAATCATGATCGTATGCTAAAAACAAGATATGTGAATCCTTCCTACAGTGCAACGGAAACAGAAACACGATCGCTTTACAATCACGGACTAAGTATGAGAAATAAATTATCAATCGCACAGCAACATGATGTATTTGAGAAAAGCGCTCAAAAACCCCTCTATATCTAATGTGTACTATTAAGTCAAAGGAAATCATGAAACAATACATTAATTCTTGATCTCTCGTGAGATTCTCTAGCTCTTTCTTGTTAAATTGCTCTCCCATTGACAGTCTAGGCAAAACTCGGTCTGGTACTTAGCCAACTACGATCCTAACGCTTTCGACTTGCACACCGCTCATGCAATTCCTGGGAGATCCGTCCTCATATTAATTAGGAGAAAAATCGGTGTCGTGATTGTGATCCATGTGGAATCCAATGACTTCATCAATTTCACATGGACAAATTTCTCTGCAAAGCACAATTGATGAGTTATGTTCCCTGTATAACCTCTTGTCTCAGCTAGCTATTCCTTTAAACTGACATGCATACAACTATTGTTAGCGAAATTATACAGGTATATATGATTGATCGCTCATTGTGAGTTAGATCTGATTTCAATTCCTTTGGACCTCTCCACTAGCTCTGTAACTCGAGTTAAAACCGAAGTTTAAAGCTGGTACCAACGCATGTGAGTTAGTACACTGCACGCTAATGCATCAGCTTCAGCTGGACGAAAAATACTTCTGAATCTCTGACATGCCTCATCTTCAGAGCCCTCAAGTACCTGAATTTCTTGAGCACCAACTCGAGTCATCATGACTTAGATGTGGCGACACAAGTTGTTTATGAGATGAAATTACAATTTATGACGTCCAAATTTATTTAAGGGAAAAGCAAATTAGACGCACATTCGTCACTCCTGGTGCATCAAAATTCTCTTATCGGCGTGGGTGCATGTCCTTTCTAGTTTCCAGTCTCAATTGTGTTCTTGTTGCAAATTTCAACATGTTCGAGAGTTGATGCGGCCTTCACCTGAGGAGCACCATTATGAAATCACGCTGCCTGATTCTCATAGAGAAAGCCTCTCTACAAGCATCGAGTCTACAGGAAGAGAAACCAACAATATGCCATCCCTGCTTCCTGGCGCAAATCGACCCTATGGGTATGCAACGTTCATTCGATTTCATCGACATGATGATCTTTGCTCGAGGACGAGTCATGACCTCTTTCAGCATTACCCTTGCACTAGCCATGGTGCTCGACCACTTTAGGACTGCATCTCTCTCTTCGCTTGATGTGCCGGATGGTGGGAACACATGTCAAACATGCTAATATGTGCCAAGTGATAAGGCATGCCAAGATGTGCAAGGGTGTGTCGATGCGTGTGAATGCCAGCAACAAAAGGGAGAAAATAACTACAGAGGAAAGTGAACACATAAGAGGGTTAATATAAGTCATCATTTTGCTTTTCGAAGAGGGGCATGCTAGGCACACCAACACCTGACGGCGATAGGTGGCAAGTTCGAGGTCTTAGTGCATTCTAAGTGCGATGTATGTACTTTATTTGCTTCTACTTCTGCTTTCCAACAAGCGATAGTCACAAATATATTGTCTCAATACTCACTGCAGGCCAAAATCATACGCCTGAGGCATCTCAGCATATTCATATGCATGGTAAGACTTTCTGACGCTCACTGCAGGACTGGCACCAATCATGTGTTGGGGAGTAGTCGCTTATGCATGTTATGAAGTGAAGGGAATGTAGCAGAAGAGTGCTAAGGTGTGCTAGAAGAGCGATAAATCGCATGTTCATAGAGTGTTAAGGATTACTAGGACATTAAGGGAGCACTAGGTAAAAGGTCTCATGAGAATTTAATGAATATGAGAGATGTGCCAGAGACTAGTGTTAATGAGTGTTAGTTATCGTGCCAAGGAGGGAGCGACATGTACTAGCCTCATTGGTAAGGCATGCTAGGGAATATCAAAGGCATGTACAATAATTCACAAAGTGTGCTCGGGAGTTCCGAGGTGTGCTAATTATATCATGTGCCAATTACAGTGCCAAGATATGCCAATACAGCTATGTCTAAGGTGCAAGGTGCCGAGGGTATGTCAAAACTATGATGAAGACAACAAAAGGAAGAACCCAATAAGAGGGTTAGATAAGTGAGGACTTTATCTTTTTGAAAAAGGGACATGCTAGGCACACTAATAATAGGTCCCAATACATGCCAAGTGGCATTGTGTGCCAAGTGCTAATGTATGTCAGTGCATTCAACCAAGGTGTTCCAAGGGACATGCTAAGGACTATAGCTATGCCACATGTGCTTGAGCGAGTTCTGATGTAGTGCTAGCATGCCACCATGTGCTTGGGCATATAGTGTCATCAAAAGATGTTCTAGGATACAAAGATGTTCCAATACATGTGGAGTGCTAAGAAATGTTTAGTGTGTGCGCAAAAGCATTAATTTAAAGCACGCCCGAATTTGGTGAGGAGTCGTTAGGTCTTTCTATTAATAGAATTGTCAGTAGTTTGATTATGTATTAAATAATATATTTCCCTACACACATAGTGGAACTTTATCTAAAGGGAATTTTGCTAGATAATAAACTTAATAGATATGAATCATGTGTTGACTCGTGATAGGAAATCTCTATTCGACTAGTTATTACTTGAGAGAAATGATGCACACTCAATTACTTCATAAAAAATTTGAGTGACCCTAACCACTATGGCTTTGAAATATTATACAAAAAATACTCAATAATGGTATTAAATCATTAACTTTTGACAAAAAAATATATTAACGAGGCACATAGAGTCATCAAAATGTTCATCGGAATGATCAATGATGATGGGCATTTTTTTGGCCTGTCACCAAAAAGTAGCCATAAAAGAGCATTGGTGAGGGTCATTGAGGTAGTCTGTCACTAAGGTGTCACCCGAAAGAGAATTAGTGATGGGCCTTTTAACGACCCTCACCAAAGCTATATCGTCAAAATGTCTTTGGTGACGGACCATAAAGGACCATCACTATATACTACGATGACGGTTTTTTAATGATCAATGATGACGGTTCTTTTTGACCATCGCCAAAGTAACAAAAGAGCATTGGTGAGGGTCATTAAAGTTCGTCACTAGAAGTGTCTGAGGGTGGTGATGGGCCTTTAACAACCCTCACCAAAAGTGTCATTGAAAATGTCTTTGACGGCGAACCATAAAGGACCATCACTATATACACTTACGGTGAGCGGTTTTTTAAGGATCGTCACCATATGTGACATTGTTGACGGACCTTAAGGTATCTAAGCATGACCCTCACGAATGTCATTTTTTCTTGTAGTGCCAAGAGCCCAAATTTACTCCTTAAGTATATGTGGGGTCTATGTAACCATCTGCAGAACAAATGATTCTTTCCAAGCTAAGGATAATGTATAGGCATGTGTATATGCACATTATACGAAACCATGGAAGCCAAAATAAAGGGTACTTAAGTGGTTTGAAGAAAAAATAGCACGAAGCTTTGAAGGAGGGGAATAAGAACTGGAAATGGGGGGAGGATAAGAATAAAATATCCGGTACACATCCATGCAAGGGAGGTAGTAGAAATAATTCTAACCATTGCAACATTGATGGTCACATTAAGGAGAATTATTGGATGTTTGGTATGTGTTATATTCTTTATGTGAATACCCTCATGCACTATATATTTTTGTAAGCATAGTGGTGGGAATAAAATGGGAGGAAATGAACCCAACTTTGGGGTTCCATAGAAATGAAAAATCCACAAACACGAGGTGTTCGAGGGCTAGTACCCAAAAAAACGTTTTTGGGAAAAACAATTCTCCCTTTATGATGGCTTTCATCACATGGTTTTTTCTTTTACCATTTTTTTAATTCATGGTAGTTTACCCCATGGTTCTATAGTTTTAGTTAAAGAACTAAGGATTTTATCTCAATAAAGATCAATGGATTGGTATTTTAATTGTCGTGGGATATAAACATATGTGTGTGTGTGTGTGTGTGTGTGATGGTCTAGAAATTAATATACTAATACAAAAAATGATCTTCTCGTTTTGGGTTTCCGAAGTATATTATATGTTAATGCATGTTTTACCATTGAATATTTTTTATTTTATTAATAATCTATTTGAAACAATTAATTATATAAGGTTAAAACCTATGTTTTGTATCAAATTAATTTGGTTTCAGCAGGCTTTTATGGCTAATGTGTTTTTCTAAAAATGTGATGGTCCCATTTAAAATGGGAGATATATTGAATTGATTTCTATGGTGAAATAAAATAGTTGATTAGTTTAAAGATATAGATGCATAAATTGAATGAGCATGACTTTGAAGGATATATAAGTCCAAAAATGGATGGTTTGTTCGTGAACAAATATCGGTGGATCACTATGGATATTTTTTCTTCATTAAAAGGGGATTTTTTCTAGAAGGATGGACTGATTGTAGGAGAAGAAAATATCACAATACAATTGTGTCTCTTAGATGTTGAAGAATCTAGCTAGGTTTATTCTTCATTATTATTAAATTTTTCAAAAAAAAGAATTTATAATTATTAAATGACTTATTAAAGCATGGGTTTCATGCTTGGTTCATATTAATATTAAGGAACCCATTATTGGAATTCTAGGTTAGTCGTTATATATTTAAATTGATACATTTTGGGCTTTTATTTTATAATTAGTATTGAGCAAAAGTCAATTTATTGGAATCCTCCATCGGGCCATTTCTTCGCAAGGTCATCATCTTAAATCTCCTCATACCAAATATTCTTCAAAATCCAACCTTCAAGTCATCCTCTCAAAATATACATGTCATCCTCAAATAAAAATATTCAAGTCGTCCTATATGGGGCAAATATTATTAATTAGGTCAACTCATTTACTTTGGAAAAAATATTATGTATACCGATTTAAAGTTTTCTCATTACCAACATAGAATTTTGTACTAAGGTATAGGAATGGGTTCAACCTAATTACGAGTTTATATGGGTGACACAGGCTTAGTACAATTACAAAATTACTAAATTTCATGCTAAATACAAAGATACGAATTCGGATACGATTTTGCTTCTTCAAAGGATGATTTTGGTGTTATACGGTTTTGATATTTCATTCAATGCAATTGCATTTAATTAAAGAAAGCTATTGGTGCTATTTATGTTTCATTACCACCATATAAAGGAGCTTGGATAAGAGAATATTTTAGTGTTATCATTCAATGAACTTAGTGCTACAAAAATCGGTGCTAATACGGTCGAGGTTATCACGAAATGTTTGGTATCATTAAAATGGAACGATTTATCCTTAGCGGTGTGCCTACATCTTATGTCCTCTTTTATTTTTTTGATTTGTATTAGTCTTGATGATAAGAAAAAATAATAACGAAAACAACACAACACAATGTCATAATAACGGAAATAATTTAACTACCAACCTATGGATTTCCCAACATTGTATACGTACATAGTCGTATTAAAAAGATAGTTTGAAAATCCGCTTATACATATCCTCGGTGAAACATTCTTGAATATCATGTCATTTAAACTAACATGAAGATGGAAACTTAAGGTTAATATCATAGTGAGGGCTAGTTTAGTCTTGAAAAAATTGAATAAGAAGGATTGACGCTATATCTCAAAGTGACAAATTTGGATCAAATTCAAGATGTGAAGGAAGTTCAATATTCATCATAAGTTAAGCATCAATATAAACGCGGAGACGAGCAAGCCCAAAACACACAGCCAGATGCAAACAAAACAATTGAATAAGTCATAGAATTCCTAGGTCATGATAACAAGTGGAAGAAGTTGAATGCGATCCTTAGAATTATAGTCGATTGCCACTGAAAATGGGTCATAAAATTTATAGCAAAGCCAACAATTGAAAGTAGGTGGTACCAACCTAGAAATTCAAAATTTGGACCCGAAGTTGAACAACAGACTCTACCAAGACCATAGACGTAGACACGAACATAGGCACGAGATCACATAACGGACGTAGATGAAACATGATCTGACGGATGGAATCACAGACAAGCACAAAACCCATTAATAGCTCGATAAAATGTTTAAAAGCTAAAGTTCGGCCAGACT
Organism: Pinus albicaulis; assembly: GCA_034641835.2. NCBI lineage: Eukaryota > Viridiplantae > Streptophyta > Pinopsida > Pinales > Pinaceae > Pinus > Pinus albicaulis. The sequence goes on along the minus strand of CM076580.1, from coordinate 622,566,622 downwards.
ATTTTAAGAGTTAGCTAACATATTTGTCTATTTTCCAATCTCTAAGCCAAAAATATGTTTGTATGTCGTCGATTACCCGGTCAATGTAAACGAAAACGTTCCTTCGAACTAATTTCAAAGTTTGGGCAGAAATCTATAACGATTTGGACGAACTATTATAAGAATTTTGGATGAATTGTTGAGAAAAAAATTTCACGCTTCTCAGGATTCTCACAAAGTGTAACCCAAATTTGTATGTTTACCCTTGTGTTAGCATTAGTTGCATTACTTGATCTAGAGTTAGAGAAACTAGATGTTCAAACATCATTATTAAATGGATATTTGGATTAGGATATACATATAGAACAACCATGAGTTTTTTGAAAATCACAACAATAGGTTGTTTTGAAGCTGGGAAGTCATTCTATAGCTCTGAAAAATCTCCTTGGCATTGGTACAAGTAGTTTGATTCCTTCGGGATAAAAGAGCTACAATTTTACAAGGGTGAGTATAATCATTTTATTTACTTTCATAAGTGGAAATGGCATATTCATTAGTTTGGTGTTATATGTTGATGATATGCTTGTAGAAAGAAAAAACATGTTTGAGATGAACAAGTTAAAGGCTCTCTGGCTAGGACTTTCCAAATATGAAGAACATTGGAGTAGCAACATGAATCTTTGGCATAGATATACATAGAGACAAGAAAAATGCAAGTTGTGGTTATACAACGAAGTATGTGCGAGAAAATAATTCTAAGATTTGGATGAATAATGTTAAACGTATTCAAATCCTTTTAACTTCCCATTTCAAACATTCTTTAGGATTTTTTTTCTTTTAATGATGAATAAAAAAGGAGTATATCTCTCGTGTACCATATGATAATGTAGTAGGATGTGTGTATGTATTTGTTAGCACAAGGCTGAATATTTCACATGAAATTGGTATTTGGAGTAGATACATCGAAATCCGGGTGAATATCATTGGGCAACAATGAAAATGGATTCTTCGATATCTTAAAGGCACGGTAATTATTGTATCACCTATAATGGTAGTAATGGTTTAGTGTATGGTTTTGTTGATTCGAGATTTTGCGGGTGAATTGGATAAAGAGAGATCCGCTTCTAGATATGTTTTACTCTTGCGGTGGAGATATTAGTTGGATGTAAAAGCTTGAACGTATTTTATTTATCCACTAATGAGGCGAGAATACAAAGTTGTCTCACATGTTTGCAAAGAGAATATTCGGTTAAAATGTTTGCTACGTGAGCTTGAAAGGATGTGAGACAGGTGAAAGTTTTTTTTGATAGTAAAGATGTTATTCATTTGAAATGAATTTAGCTTATCATAGTAATTAAAAAATATTCATGTTAAATACATTTTGTAAGATAGGTTATTGATGAAAGTGGAGGAGTGGTTTGGGAAAAATTCCTGCAAGGGAAAATGTACGGACATGTTCACAAATATAGTCTGCGTCGAAGAAGTTAAAATAGTGAATATATTCTCTTAGCTTGCCGGGGGGAAGGTGATGAATGGTTGGGCTTGATATATCGAGTAAATTGTTGTCAAGGTCGAGATTATTAGATGTTCCCAACTATTTCCCTATATTGTTCGGATAATAGCTGATTGGTTGCTTTTGATTGGTTTTTTTTTTTTCCTAATATGTTTTTGGAAAAAACATATAAAAGGCTTTTTTTTATGTAAAAGGATTTCTTATGTAACTTCTTCAAAAGTTGTGGACAAATTTAGAAAAGAAAATTATTGAGTTGCTATCCATACATGTAAGTCTATGAAATAAAGAAAATATAAAACAAATTGAGAGTAGGTTGAATGGTTCGATAATGTATGTCTGTGAGTTGGTTGTTGTAAATATACCTAGAATAATAAGAATATTGATTATCATTGCTTGGTGGATGTTTCCCTCGGAAAAAGGGGTTTTACCACATAAAAGGCTTTGTCAGTAATATTTTTACTTGATTATATTGCTATCTTCTTTATTTTCCATTATTTTTTGCAATTTCAAATTATTTGCAAGTTATGATTTAAATCGCCCAACAACAAATAAGCTAGTAGCAAAAGATAACTCAACTAGTAACAACCTATTCCTATTTGTGTGTATATTGTCTTCAAATGTCTTGGAAACATTATAATGGGTTATTATGAGTTTTATTGTGAAATTATTTAGTTTTAATCTCTTTTCAATTATATTTTTTATTATAGTCATGAATGCAAATTTACATGCCTCATTTACATTTATTTTCTATTTTAAAATTTTACAATAAAATTGTTTTTTTTATTATTTTTTTTTTAATTTTTTTTTTAAATTTCATTATTTTAACGCATATTGTAACGTTGAAATAGTCCAAGCATAACTACGCCAAACACTCGTGCAAAATCATTTTGTTAAAAGTATATTCATCGCAACTTTAGCTTCCAGTATTTTTTTTACATTTCATTTCGACGATTTTTACACAAGACACTCATCAAGACATGAGGATCACTGAGTAGAAATATTATATAAAAATAACTTATGTTACAGAGTTGAAATTTATAAAATCTTAAGGAAATATATTTCTTACTGTATAGATTTTTTATTTTTTTCCAAAATATCTCTCCCTTTTTACATTAAGATTGATCGGGTCACATGCATTATGATTTTACGATTTTAACCATATAGTACACTAATGTAGTTTTAGTTTATCTATGTATAATACTTGTCCTCACGCATTGTCAATATACTATTTTCACCAAGCATAGTATGAGAACACTTACAATACTTTTTTTCTCATTGTTGATCGAGAGTCGGATTTGTGTCACTGTAAGTCTCAATTATATTCTTTCTAAAAACTCTTACTCGATAGAACCTTCCAATACGTATGGAGCAAAGACTTGTAGTTAAAAGCCATTTTTACTTTGTCCAAAGATGTTTATATTTTCTGAGTACTGCTAACTTTATGTCAAATAAAAATATCTATAGTTCTTTTAAATATTTTAAAATATATATTTTATTCTATTTTTAAAATATATCAGGAAAAATCTCTTTTTATTTTTTGTATATTTCTCTGTATTTGTAAATCTCAATAAATTATAAACACCATAAAGGTTGTTTTTCTTTTGACATATCCTTTCTGTTTTATGTTTTTTTTTTTTCAATCTCAAAAAAAAAAAAATAATAATAATAAAATAATCACATATCCTAGATAAATTATTCCAAGCAATAATCTCAATTTTATAAAATTTTGATACTTTTGTTATTTATTTTTTTATAAAATTTGGATATTTGTTGTTGTTGTTTTTAAATGTAACCTTGTTCAAAACCATTGGTAATCTAATTATCTTTAATGTAAGTATTTGCAAAAAAAATAAAAAATAAAATTAAAAGAGCTACTTGTTTCTTTTTTAATAATAACTTATTTAGTTTAAACTAATTTTGGCCAATTGGAGGTTTTTGACGAAGACATTTTTTTTTTATAAAATGTATCATATAAAAGCGTATATAAACTAGCAACTCCACAACATCATCTTGCAAAGGAAAGACGATTAAAGAAAGAGAGATTTGATGAAGAGAAATATGATATGTTACATGACATAAAAATGTAGTCTAGTACGTAGCAAAAGAGAAATTGTTTTTGTTGGATAAATTTTTAAAATTTTGAGATCTTTGTCTTAAATTAATACATGAAATTTGAATTCCTAAAAGTTTCTTATATGAATCTACAAACACAACTTATATCTTAAAAAATTCGGTCAAAGCATTAAAAAGTTATTTATGAGGATCAATGCGATGGAAAGTATACGAAGAAACATAATTTCTAATAAAATGGGGGAACAAGTTACATTGAGTAGAAAAAGTGGTATTTTTAAAATGATATAAATAAATTTTTGTAGTTACTAATTCAATTCAATCCATGTTAAAATTAAATTAATATTTGATTCAGATTCATTAAAACTCACTAACAATATGATCTTAAAAAAGAAACCTGAAAATTATTAACCATGTGTTAATAATGATGACCCTATAATCCCTTCACACAAACCACAGAATTGTTAATCAAATGTACTAATGTTGATGACATCATAATCACATCACATGGGGGCGAATCAAAGAAAGATAAAAAGTCACATGATAATGACAAGTAAGATGTCATTATCCATAGAATAAAAAACACATCAAAAGTAAAGATGAATTCTTACAAAATGGGATATTTAAAACCACCAATGCACACAATTAATATATCATATCCTAAATTTTTCACTAGAGACTCTAAATAATGTCCCATATGAACATTAATTTAATATAGCCATATGGAAATTGAAAAGGAACACTCTTCAAAGTGTCTCAAAATTGTTGGGAATACAATATTTAAAGTCAACAACAACCAAACATTGTAACATTTCAATGTTAATTTGAAAGAAAATTACTCTTGGAAATCTTGATGGAAGCTTCTATCCCAAACTCAAGATGCTCTAGATAAAAATGTGACCAAAAATTATTAATCAATTGTGTTAATGTTGATGACACTATAATAACTTCCAAAAAAACAACAGTGTTAATCAAATGTGTTAATGTTGATGACCCCAAGCACATCACATGGGGATAATAAAAACCAAAGTAAAGAGTCACATTATAATGACAAGTAAGATGTCTTTATCCATGGCACAAAAGAAACATATCTAAAGTAAAGACCAATTCTTGAGAAAATGGGACATTTTCAAACCATCAATGCTCACAATTAATATATTATTTCCTAAACTTTTCATAGAGGCTCTATATAATCTCACATACCAACATTAATTCAATATATTTGATCTTGAATCACATCTGAATATTTGAAAAGAAATTTCTCTTGAAAGTGTCTCAAAAGTCTAAGAATATAATATTTAAAGTCCACTACAACGATACAGAAATTGTAACATTTGAACTTTCCTTTGAAAAAATTACTCTTGAAAAATTGGATGGAAGCTTCCATCAAGCAAAAAGTTGTGCTAGATAAAAATGTGACGAAGGTATTTTTAAGGCCGGATTAAATATTCTCTCTACTCATTAAATATATTGGCCATAAATGATTTTTTTTATATTAAATTATGTTGATAAATACAAATTATTTGTTATTCCCAATGTATAAAAATGTAGAAATGTGAACTCGAAATTTTATGAAAAATCATAAACAATGAGAATAGTTATAATGTTGTTGAATTAGAAATAAAATTTCATAATTGAATGAATGATTAACAAGTTATGACAAATCATAAACAATGAGATTTATTAGAATGTTGTTGAATAAAGAATAAATTTTCATAATTGGAAAGAATGAGTAACGTTTTATATTGAGAATAAGAAATAAATATAGTAATATACTAGTACTTATAATCTTTAAAAAAATATATAGATATCACGAAGAAAGACTCACATTGGAATACTTGTATTGAAACAAACATCTTAAAAATAAAATATTTCATATTACATTAGTGGAAACACTAGACTTAGATGGCCAGATTCAATTAAATTTCCATTTTAAAAAAAAAACTAAAAATGACAATAAACCCACCATCGATGTCATGTTGTTCTGAAGCTTTAAGAGACGAATTAGATCATTTTGATGATGATATGAAAACTTCTATTTTTTTATCAAGATAACTATGATCTGAGAATCTTGATAAAAAATTAGCATAGTCTAAAAAAATGCAAATTAGCCCTAAAAATAATAGAAATTACGGCAACATTATGACAAAATTGGGGATAATTGTTTGAAAATCTACATTACAACTATCAAACTTCATAATTTTAGGTGTCTCGGGGGTTCTTGATGGTGTTGAATCCATTTCCACCATAAAAAAATTTCAAGCACTCAGGCAGTATGATTTTTTTAAAAACAATTTTAGGAGATTCTATGAAAGAAACATCGTTCAAGTCAATTTTTTGGTTTCGTAGACTATGCCTAGAAAATTTTGGATTCGACATGAATGCATTAAATTTCTATGACGAGATACAAATACATGTTGTTGGTTTTTCTAGTAGTATGCATTAATATACAATCTTCTTGCGTTTTGTTGTCTTTTTTTTTAGAGAAAAAAAACATCCTAGCATGCCAACACATATTCATATTAATTCAAGAGAAAATGATTACATTAATTAATTTCCGAGGTGTGATCCGCGAGTCTAAACAAGCATCCAAAAAGTGAAAACCGGTTCCATACCCATATACATCGGGCTTTCACTAATGTTTTGTAACATATATACAAAAAGAAATACACTATTAAAATTGTAGGCAACATTATCCATCTCGGTATCGGGTGTATCCACCCAAAATAAGAATTTCTTCAGAGTTGTTCCAATCACATTAAGAAAAATGGTGGACTATCAAAACAAGAAACATGCATCACTGAGGTCTCACAACAGCCCTTGTCGAAAACTAATTCTTCTCCATCTTTTGAAAAAAATTTATTGTGCCCTTTGCCCCACTTCTTAAGACATTCATTACATCGAGTGAATTTCTCTTTGAAGGTCACCAATCCCTTTTTGAATAATCTATAAGATCTCATTTTCTCCACCTATATGCGATTTTAAGGATATATGTGAGAAATTCTGCCTGATTCATTTACTTTGTCTGTAGTAGTTAGATGTCCCGAGAGCCGGGGTGTTTAGATTATTCATGTGGTATATAAAAGTTTTTTATTCTCCAAAACCCATATTTTTCAATATATAACTGCTTTTTGAACCACGGGAGTCCCCAAAGGGCCCAAATTTCCACCCTGGTACTCGTGCCTTGTCCCCGATACCAATGGATTTTGTAGTGACATAAGGGGTTGATCATTAACCATGCACGACATCCACATGCATGGTTCTGGGCCACCCCGTCCAAAGAACCCCATTGGGTAATGAATGTCAAAATGAATAAGTCTCAGGATAGATTTCTAGGAGAGTTTGTCAGCCAGTCTTTAGTCCCACTGTCTTAATGATCTTCTCTACCACCCGGCTGGTGTGCGCCTAGTTCTGGAATAACCACTTTTTTCTATATCGCCATAGACACCAATGAGAGTGTAGATGTTATCTTGTGTTACTACGTGTGCTTATGGTTAGGCATGTATTAAATGTGATTATAAATTGATACATGAAAATAATACACTATACAAAATAAAATTTTGATTGCAAAAGCTAGACTCATGACTAGTTTGTACAGAGAATAATAGGAAAACAAGGTAGCAAATGGGAAATTTCGACACAAACTTCAAGATTGGTAACAAATTGTTGTTAAATGTCATGTTCTTGGTTCTTTTTCATCACTCTTTGTAGAATCTCCATCATCATCGGTGACGGCGTCGACCAATCGTCAATAGCCATGCTATTGTTTTTATTTCATGTTATTTAAGAATGTTCTTCTTAGTCATACGTTGTATCATAAAAGGAGATTTATATATTCGATGTGAACCATTGTAGATGTCCATGAACGTGTTTCATATTTTGGCTTGATTATATTATTTACTTTGTAATAATCCCCGTTTTCTTAGTTTATGTTCATTTGTTTGTATCTTGTTATATAATAAGGTGACTAATGTATTTGTTCATCATTTATTTACAAATTTGATTTTTTATTTTTAAATTAATTTATTATTCTTGTATATTCTTCTCATGGTGATATTTTTTCCATATATCAAGGTTAATACAAATTTCAAAACCTCTATATTATGACCATGTTTAATTATAATGTGTATCTTACACTTGAGACAATTGTTGTATACACTACTGCTAGTTCACATAAACATAGTTATATCAATTATAAAATATAATTTCTACCTTAATATTCATTATCAATGGGTAATATGTAACATTTTAGTTGCAATGAACTTGGATCACAACCATAAATAGATATTGCCACTTCCTAGTTACTTGCTCTGTCATCAATGGATGCTTAGAGGTGATGTTTACCTTCTTAATGCCTTGAGATATTGTTGAACTCTATTTAGGTATTTGTTTTATTTGCTTCAAAATATATTTTATTATTTAAATCTTATTTTTCTTTGCATTATTTATGATTCTTAATTTTTAAATTATACTTATTATGTTATATTGAAAATGTATAGGTAAAAAGTTTAGGTGGAACCACTATTTTTTTATAGTCAACACTCAATGATGTTATAATGTATTCACTAGAAAGGAATTCATATCATTTTTAAGCAATAAAAAAAGTTTAACTATAGGTATAATAAGTATGGATCATATTTATCTTAGTTGGTAAAAACTACAAGAAGGAATATCCCTAACATCATTAACCATTGGAAAATCTTAACTATAGGTACAAAAATTGGGGGCATATCGATCTTCATGTAATCAATAATTAAATGATGCAAAGTTTACTGTCATGGGAGGGATATTCTTATCACTAAGAAACAATTTTGTTTTAGCTTTAGTTCATGTGATGCCTCATTAAATGTTTAATTTTATCGTTGATTGCAAATAATAGAATAGAATAGATTTCATGTTCGTTGTGATTGATGTCTCTTTTCTAACTTGCTTAAAATGCATGTAGCTCTTTTCCATTCCTTTTTATTTTCATGTTATGATTTTCATGATTTCAGTCTGTAACACCCCCAATTTATGTGTTGGAATTTCAAAGTTAGACATTTGAACTTTAATCCTAAGGGGAGTGGACCCCAAAGGATAAATAAATTGTGAATGTAATTTAATATTGAAGTTGAGGAAATGAATAAAATACTGGTGTGCATATTGACCAAAAATGAGATTTTGAGATCACTTGCTAAATCCATGAGGATGGATAAGGCAACTATTCCCCGCAATCCTTCAAAAATCCTTGAAAGAAATTATTTCTAATTTAGATTTTGAGGAAGAATCTAAATTTCACCAATGATGAGGAAAGTAGTTGGGAAGAGGTAAAAAGCTGGAAAAGCTGAAGGAAAGCATAAAACAACTTTAAAAAATCCCAAAAATGGGAAGCCTAGGCAAACAGGAAGAAAAGCATCCTGCTATTCTGGATGCAGAATTAGAAACAGGCTTTGGGGAACTATTAGCTTAAATAAGTTGCTCCTAAACAGATCAGGGGTTGATCTATGGTGGAGGTGGTCTCAGCTCGGGGGTAAGTTCCGGGAGAAAAAGGAACTCTACGGTTGGGAGGTTGGTCTACTGCATGAGTGGTATGTATTTAAACCACCCAGGGATTTTATTTCTTGCAGTATGAATTGGCTACATATAATTAACGACTTATGTATTAGAAGTTTAAATGTTTTCTTCCACAGAATTTGTTATCATGAATCCATCTTCAAGGTTCTGTGTAATTGTAGACAAGAATTCAACTGTAGGAACTTCTGGTCTATCATTCTCTAGTATGAGTAAGAGAAATTATATTATGAAAATTTTTATCTGTAACTTTAATCTGCTTCAAAAAGAAGAAGAAGAGAGGAACAGTAAGAAATGAACCATTCAGCCCTAAGGACAGAGAAAGGGCAAGGATTGGAGTTTGTTGTATTCTTACCTTTAACAGAATTAAATAGAAGAAGTAAACCCTCTATTTTCTGTATAGTGGTAAGAACAATATCTTCGGAACATTATCTGCGAGAATCTCTAAACCCAATGTGGGTCTAAATCTGGAGATACTACTAAATTTCCCAAGAATAAATTTAGTGTAACTCTAAATTGTCTTGAAAATGCAAAATATTATGTGCAGTAGAATAAAAACAAAAGTCTTACTGTTTGTTCATTGTTAAATGTGAGGACATTAATATACTGGAATTAAACTTTGAAAGTGAGGCTAATCTATTTAAAATAAATTGTAGATGAACATTATATATATATATATATATATATATATATATATATATATATATATAGAATAGAATAACTATGGCTGGACGTATACAAAAGACAAGGTGATTTCTATATAAGCTTCTGGTAATCATAAATCACAAACATATATCGTTTAGGAATTAGTTTCACAAAGTCTGGTTACTATGTTATAAATAATAATTGATGGTTAGCCTCAACAGAATGGAAGAACTAGAACATCAAAATTTAATTCAGAACAAAGGTGGATTTCACTAATGGAGATTCATGGTTAACTGCACAGAAAATCCAGTTGATATACCTTATAATCAGCTGTTAATTAAAAACCTTAAAACAAAACAAGGTAGCAATAAGAAGCAAAGTGGTAACAAAAGAATTAACATGATGAGGAAATAAATTCTGAAGATAAACCATTTTATTCTTGCAGTGGAAAATAAACATCATAACTAGACAGAATAGAAAAATACTTTATATAGTGAGTAAGTGTAGTATTGGAAATTGCTTTACACATAATCTTAAGAGAGGAAAATAGCATGTTATATAAATCAAGTTTAGGAATGAAATTATAAGTGATAGGGCTTATAACATGATATAGGTCTGCTCTTAGCTATCATACTAAAATGAGATTTGGTATGGAAAATAAATTCGAAATAAAATAAACAGACATCTGGGGCATATAAATATTGATATACATAAAGCCCGAACTTCCACACAGGTAGGACTAAGACATCGAACCAGAAGAATTAAAATTTCCTCGGCAGAGATGCCATTTAAAGATCATAGTTAGATACAAGCTGATATAAAAACCGGGTACGCCCCGCGTCTATTGTCAACACAGTATTGAAATGCAGAAATGCGCAAAGAAAATCCATAGTCTAAACGGGAAATAAAAGACCCAAATCTTTGAAACGAGTAACGATGGCACAGAACCATCAGCAATTAAGGGAAACGAATTCCATTCGATAGGTATATCCCCTGTAACATATGTGAAATATTTAAACGCCGCAAATACCGACCTGATGGCATCGCAGCTTGATAGAAGCTGTAATTAAAGAACCTGTGAGTCAAATAGCTTGGTTACGGTCACTGGATACCAAGTATCAATTTGAATAAATAGAGATTTCACCGATAGTATGTAACCTGGCACATAAAAACAAAAGGAAGAAGAGATTATTTATAAACTATTTAAGCCATGAAAACAGTGAAAAGAGAGTTGGTGTATAACCGTCCCAAACCGAAACTACCGTCAGGTATACATTACCTCTGGTACTCCCGAAATGTTGGCCATTCCAAAGCAGAATGTGCGATAAGGGAACATATCGAAAAATTACCTGGAAGTAATGTTATTCCGAAAAAGAGAATTAAAGCAGATGCTTCAGGAACACGATGAAACGCGACGTCAAATAGAGAATTTCCATTTCTGTGAACACAAATTCATATTCTGGAAATCGTCATGTATTACTCCAATAGATCGGGAATCCACTGACTACTAAAGTGGGAAAACGAATATTCAGTAGGAAAGACGGTTACGCTAATGGATAAAACCCCTATCGAATTAAACCAACACCGAATTGAAATACATGCGTCTGAAGCAGGATCAACCAAATGGTTACAGTCACGTTAAGTAAGTCGATGGAGTTATTGATTCCAGACATAATGAAACATGGGGCTTACCTAAGAGAAACGCATGAACCCTATCTCTGAATACTTTCCGCGTTCATAAGCATGGCTAAGGCGATAATACTCGGAGCGTTTGACCAGAGGGAGGAGAGAAAAAAATGAGTCACAAACTTCGGGCCTCTTAAAAATAACCACCACCGAGTATACGTAACCCTAATACATCGGCGCCTCTGCTAATTGCCTTTTCCTTAACGGAATGGGGATTAATGAAGTTTACAAACCGAGAAAAATTTAACCCGACTGACATTTCACACCTCTCATTGTCACTGTGAAATGGCATCGTGCGATAACCATAAATGTGCACCAAGCTCCACGGCGAGTTGGTAGTAAATTCGTATCACCGAATTAACTCAACCCTGCAATCAGGTGAGTGTGAACCATGACTATAATTACAATTCGTACCCAGAAAATATACGACGAGATCTGGTCAAGTAAAAACAAATGGAACGAAATGATGATTCTCGATTTTGAGCGCGTAGATGGGACGTGAAGAAATAAAAAAAAATATTTGTGTATTATGAAACGTATACACATACTCTATTCCGTCCAGATCTTGTATTAGAGATTTAAAATATAACAATATCCACCATACTTTATGAAGAAGGGAGTTAAAGTGATCGAACTTGAAGAGTTAGTCCACCATGTAAACAGAAAGGAATAAAAGAGTCCTAGTTTGCCTATTAAAAATAGATGGATATACCGAAGGGAATATAGGTGTAAGATAGCATAATTATTGAATGCGATAACCCTATGTTCTAACTTGCATATAATAAAGTGTAAAATCTGTACAATCAATTTTATATAAAGGTAAATTGTTGTGACAAGAATTTGACGCAGAGTTCTGAGTAAGGAAGTCATAGGAAATAAAATATCAAAGACATGGCAAATGAAAAAAAAAAAAAATTGGGTTGAGGAACATTACAAATGGTATCAGAGCCCAAGTTATAAAACTGGGTTGTTTCTATTATGCTCACTATTGCTGAGTGTTATTTTTATAAATGAATATTGTGGAGATTGTTCTTTTTCAATTTTACTGATCAATATTATGAGTGTGTACAGTGGTGCTAAAATGGCTAAAGGTGGAGAAATTTATGTGGATCTGCATGATGAGTTTGGTACACCAGATCCCAATGCCCCGGTAATGGCTATGTTGCACAGGTTGCAACGAGAATTGGAAGAACTAAGAAGCCAAAATGACATGTTGTCATCAGCCAGTAAGGAGCAGGAAAAGCTCATCAGAGAACTAACTTCCCGGAACAGCCAAGAAGGCGAAGGTTCCGGAAAGAGGAAGATGGATGAGTCTGATGATGATGATGCTGCTAGACATCAATATAAACAGAAAAGAGAATTGCAGGGGGAATTCCGAAAGATCAAACCTCCCTCCTATGATGGGGAGAAGGAGGAAGATGTTGAAGCTTGGTTGCTGAACATGATTAAGTATTTCCAAGTTTATGAATATGAGAGCAATCTGAAAGCCAGATTAGCTGTTTACCAGCTACAAGGTAAAGCTACCTTGTGGTGGGAGGAGACAAAAATGGTGCATGCCATTGATGAAAAGACAGTTACTTGGGAAGATTTCTAGGTTAAGTTCAAAAATCGTTATTTGAACGAGTGTTATTATGATGATAAAGAAAAATAATTCCACGAACTTAGACTAGGACAGCTCACTATCGATGATTTTGTCACTAAGTTTACAAATTTATTGAGATATGTCCCTTATATTAGGGAAGAGAAGGCAAAGGTCCAAAGGTTTCTGAATTTTTTGCCTACTGTATACAAAGAGAAAATTGAGTTTGACAACCCAAAGACAATGGACGAAGCTGTTAGAAAAGCAAGATTATGCTATCAGCAGTTTAAAGGAAAGGCTGAACAAGGAAAAAGCTGGTTGAACAAGGGTGAGTTCAAGGGGAAAAGACAAAAGCCAACATATTTAAAGAATTTTGGCAAATATCATCAGCGGAAAAAGTTTAATAAACCCAAAGAAAGCCAAACTGCTCAATCCCAAGTGGCTTCAAAACAAGTAGATGGGGACAATAAAAAGGAAGGGACAGTCAGAATGAAGGAACCCTTGAAATGTTGGGGCTGTGGAGAACCCCATCTTTTGAGGAATTGTCCTCATCGAAACATTCATATGATCAACAGAGAGTGAGAAGCGACAACAGTAAATGACATAGCCAGAAATATACCAACTATCAGTGCAGCCTTGGAAAATCGGCAAGCAGAACATCAAGCAACCATGGTGGAAATGGAGGGTAAGATTTATGACCTACCTGTTACTGTTTTGATTGATCCGGGTGCTTCTTTGAGTTACATTAGTCCTGGAATTGTAGAAAAATGTAAAATCAAACGTGAAAAATTTTAGCAGTCATGGTTGGTACAGCTGGCCACTGGGACTAAGAGAAAAGTAACACGTAAATTGCCCAAAACAACAATCCAATTAAATGGTTTTCCAACAGAAGTAAATCTGAACATACTGCCGTTAGGATCCTATGACTTGCTGATAGGAATGGATTGGCTGGAAAAGAGGAAAGCCCTGATGAATTGCTGTGATAAAACCCTGCATTGTGTGGATGAAGAAGGGAAACCTTTTACTCTGAAAGGAAAACCAAAATCCATTTCAGTAAGACAAATATCAGCCTTACAATTAAAAAGAACAGCTAGAAAAGGATACCAAGTTTATGCAGTACATGTGGAGGAAGTAGAACAGAAAACTGAAGAAAATCTGCTGAATGAATTACCGGTGGTAAGGGAATTTAAAGAAGTTTTTCCAGATGAGATTCCTCATCTCCCCCCCAAAAGAGAAATTGACTTTACCATAGATCTGGTGCCGAGAGCAACACCTGTTTCCCGAGCCCCCTATCGAATGAGTCCTCCTGAACTTATGGAGCTGAAGATGCAATTGCAAGAATTACTAGATAAAGGTTACATTAGACCAAGTGTGTCTCCTTGGGGAGCACCGGTCTTATTTGTGAAAAAGAAAGATGGAACATTTAGGATGTGCATTGACTATCGTCAACTAAACAAGTTGACTATTAAAAATAGATATCCACTCCCTAGAATTGATGATCTTTTTGATCAGGTGAGAGGGGCCTCAGTCTTTTCGAAGATTGACTTAAGAACTGGGTATCACCAGCTCAGAATCAAGGAAGAAGACATCAGCAAAATAGCTTTTCGAACCCAGTATGGACACTACGAATTTGTAGTCTTACCTTTTGGATTGACAAATGCCCCTGCCACATTCATGTGTCTGATGAACAATGTGTTAAATAAGTATTTGGATAAATTTGTTCTTGTGTTCATAGATGATATTTTAGTCTACTCCAAAAATGAGGATGAACATAAAGAACACTTGAGAATAGTGTTGCAGACTCTAAAAGAAAACCAGTTATATGCCAAGTTCAGCAAATGTGAATTTTATAAAGATAAAATTCAATATCTGGGTCATATTATTTCTGAAAAAGGCCTTGCAGTTGACCCTGAAAAGATAAAATCCATTAAAGAATGGCCAGTCCCAACTGATGTTTCAGCAGTAAGGTCATTCATGGGGATTGCAGGCTATTATCGCAGATTTGTGGAGAGATTTTCTGCTATAGCACATCCCATCACTTCATTGCAAAGAAAGGGTGTCAAGTTCGTGTGGACTGAAAAATGTCAAATCAGTTTCGAGCAATTAAAACAAAAACTTACTTCAGCCCCTATACTAAAGATTGCAGAACCTAATAAAGAATTTGTTGTATGTAGAGATGCTTGCAGAGAGGGGTTGGGAGGAGTCCTGTTGCAGGAAAACTCAGTTATTGCCTATGAATCTCGGAAACTGAAAATACATGAACAGAATTATAGTGCCTATGATTTGGAATTAGCAGCTGTTATCCATGCTTTGAAAATGTGGCAGCACTATCTTCTTGGGAAAAAGTTTACCTTGATGACTGATCACATTAGTCTCAAATACTTATTTTCCCAAACTGATCTAAATGCAAGGCAAGCCAGATGGTTGTCCTTTTTAAGTGAATTTGATATGGACATAAAACATATCAAGGGAAAAGAAAATAAAGTTGTTGATGCATTAAGCAGGAATGCTTGTCAGAATATAAACAGCATTGGAAGTAGTGCCCAGATCGAAGTAGAAGAGTGGGTGAGAAAAGTAGCAAATCAAGATTCAAACTATGAAACACTCTTGGTGAAACTACAGAAAAGGGAGAAAACTGATTTCACTCAAAACCAAAAAGGGCTGCTCTATTATAAAAACAGGTTGTATATTCCAAATGTAGAGTCCTTAAAAAGAGAAATTTTGGATGAATATCACAAACAACCATATGCAGGACATCCAGGATATCAGAAAATGTTAACAGCCCTGAAAAAGAAGTTGTTCTGGCCAGGAATGAAGAGAGATGTAGCAGAATATTTAAGTAGGTGCATGGAATTACAACTAGTCAAAGTTGAGCATCAACATCCAACAGGTCTTTTAAACCCTTTGCCAATTGCAGAATGGAAATGGGACACAGTTTCCATGGACTTTATAACAGGGTTACCCAAAACCAAATATCAACATGATTCTGTAATGGTAGTAGTAGACACTCTAACAAAAGCTGCCCACTTTATACATGTTAAGTCTACTTTTGGGACAGCCCAGGTAGCAGAAGTGTTTTTAAAGGAAATAGTAAGGTTACATGGGGTTCCAAAAGTTATTGTTTTAGACCGGGATGCTAAGTTTACTGCAGCCTTTTGGAAAGGATTGTTTGGAGGGATGGGTACTAAGTTGAATTTTAGTACTGCCTATCACCCTCGGACCGATGGGAAAACAGAGAGGACTAATCAAATTTTGGAGGATATGCTGAGAATGTATGTGATGGATAGACCATCAAAGTGGGAAGAGTATTTGCATTTAGCTGAATTTTCCTATAATAACAGCTACCAATCCTCTATCAAAATGAGTCCGTTTGAGGCACTGTATGGAAGAAAGTGTCGTACTCCTTTGAGCTGGAGTCAACCAGAGGATAAACTAATGTTGGGACCTGATGCCTTACAAGAGATGGAGAGAATTGTAAAACAGATACAAAGAAACATCAAGACAACACAAGATCGCCAGAAAAGCAATGCTGATAAGAAAAGAGTGCATCGAGAATTCAAAGTGGGAGATCATGTGTATTTGCGTATTAAACCCAAAAAGAACACACTTTATGCTGGAAGTTGTGCAAAATTGGCTCCTAGATATTGTGGTCCTTTTGAAGTCTTAGAAAGGGTGGGACCAGTGGCATACAAACTGGCCTTACCACCCCATGTTAGAGTTCATGATGTGTTTCATGTTTCATTATTAAAAATATATGTGCATGATGCTTCTCACATAGTTGATTGGAATGTTGTACAGGTGGAACCAGAAGGGGAGTTTTTGCCAGAACCGCTTCAAGTATTGGAGCGGGAAGAAATTGAATTGAGAAACAGAACAGTAGCCAGAGTAAAAGTGCAGTGGAAGCACTTTACTGCTGAAGAAGATACCTGGGAAAGAGAAGCTGAAATGATGGAAAGATATCCATTTTTGTTTGAAAAATAAACTCTAGTAGTTAAATAACAACACCGAGGACGGTGTTTATTTTCAGAGGGGGAATATGTAACACCCCCAATTTATGTGTTGGAATTTCAAAGTTAGACATTTGAACTTTAATCCTAAGGGGAGTGGACCCCAAAGGATAAATAAATTGTGAATGTAATTTAATATTTAATTTGAGGAAATGAATAAAATACTGGTATGCATGCTGACCAAAAATGAGATTGGAGATCACTTGCTAAATCCATGAGGATGGATAAGGCAACTATTCCCCACAATCCTTCAAAAATCCTTGTAAGGAATTATTTCTAATTTAGATTTTGAGGAAGAATCTAAATTTCCCCAATGATGAGGAAAGTAGTTGGGAAGAGGTAAAAAGCTGGAAAAGCTGAGGGAAAGCATAAAACATCTTTAAAGAATCCCAAAAATGGGAAGCCTAGTCAAACAGGAAGAAAATCATCCTTCTATTCTGGACGCAGAATTAGAAACAGGCTTTGGGGAACTATTAGCTTAAATAAGCTGCTCCTAAACAGATCAGGGGTTGTTGATCTATGGTGGAGGTGGTCTCAGCTTGGGGGTGAGTTCTGGGAGAAAAAGAGAGCTCTACAGTTGGGAGGTTGGTCTACTGCATGAGTGGTATGTATTTAAACCACCCAGGGATTTTATTTCCTGCAGTATGAATTGGCTACATATAATTCACTATTCTATATTAGAAGTGTAAATGCTTTCTTCCCCAGAATTGGTCATCATGAATTTACCTTCATTATTCTGTATGATGGTAGATAAGAAATTCAACTACAGGAAATTCTGTACTATCAGTCTTTATTATGAGTAATAGTAATTATAATAAGAAGAATTTTATTTGTAACTTTAATCTGCAAAGAAAAAAAAAACAATAAAGTAGAAAAGAATAGTAAGAAATGAACCATTCAGCCTAAGGACAGAGAGAGGACAAGGATTGAAGTCTGTTGTATTCTTACCTTTAACATAATTAAATAGAAGAAGTAAACCCTCTAACTTCTGTATAGGGGTAAGAACAGTATCTTCGGAACCTTATCTGCCAGAATCTCTAAACCCAATGTGGGTTTAAATCTGGAGATACTACTAAAATTCCCCAGAATAAAATTTAGTGTAACTCTAAACTGTCTTGAAAATGCAAAACATTATGTGCAGTAGAATAAAAACCAAAGTCTTACTGTTTGTTCACTGTTAAATATGAGGACATTAATATACTGGAATTAAACTCTGAAAGTGAGGCTAATATATTTAAAATAAACTGTAGATGAACATTAGAAACAATATATATAAATAGAATAACTATGGCTGGACTTATACAAAAGACAATGTGATTCTATATAAGCTTCTGGAAGTCATAAATCACAAACATATATCGTCTAGGAATATGTTTTACAAAGTCTGGTTACTATGTTATAAACAATAATTGATGGTTAGCCTCAACAGAATGGAAGAACTAGAAGACCAATGTTTAATTCAGAACAAAGGTGGATTTCACAAACGGAGAGTCATGGTTAACTGCATAGAAAATCCAGTTGGTATGCATTAAAATCAACTGTTAATTTAAAACCTTAAACAAAACAAGGTAGCAGTAAGAAGTAAAGTGGTAACAACCGAAGTATCATGATCAGGAAATAAATTCTGAAGATAAACCATTTTATTCTTGCAGTGGAAAATAAACATCATAACTAGACAGAATAGAAAAATACTTTATATAGTGAGTAAGTGTAGTACTGGAAATTGATTTACACATAATCTTAAGAGAGGAAAATAGCATGTTATATAAATCAAGTTAGGAATGACATTATAAGTGACAGGGCTTATAACATGATATAGGTCTGTTCTTATCTATCCTATTAAAATGAGATTTGGTATGGAAAATAAATTCGAAATAAAATAAACAGACATCTGGGGCATATAAATATTGATATACATAAAGCCCGAACTTCCACACAGGTAGGACTAAGACATCGAACCAGAAGAATTAAAATTTCCTCGGCAGAGATGCCATTTAAAGATCATAGTTAGATACAAGCTGATATAAAAACCGGGTACGCCCCGCGTCTATTGTCAACACAGTATTGAAATGCAGAAATGCGCAAAGAAAATCCATAGTCTAAACGGGAAATAAAAGACCCAAATCTTTGAAACGAGTAACGATGGCACAGAACCATCAGCAATTAAGGGAAACGAATTCCATTCGATAGGTATATCCCCTGTAACATATGTGAAATATTTAAACGCCGCAAATACCGACCTGATGGCATCGCAGCTTGATAGAAGCTGTAATTAAAGAACCTGTGAGTCAAATAGCTTGGTTACGGTCACTGGATACCAAGTATCAATTTGAATAAATAGAGATTTCACCGATAGTATGTAACCTGGCACATAAAAACAAAAGGAAGAAGAGATTATTTATAAACTATTTAAGCCATGAAAACAGTGAAAAGAGAGTTGGTGTATAACCGTCCCAAACCGAAACTACCGTCAGGTATACATTACCTCTGGTACTCCCGAAATGTTGGCCATTCCAAAGCAGAATGTGCGATAAGGGAACATATCGAAAAATTACCTGGAAGTAATGTTATTCCGAAAAAGAGAATTAAAGCAGATGCTTCAGGAACACGATGAAACGCGACGTCAAATAGAGAATTTCCATTTCTGTGAACACAAATTCATATTCTGGAAATCGTCATGTATTACTCCAATAGATCGGGAATCCACTGACTACTAAAGTGGGAAAACGAATATTCAGTAGGAAAGACGGTTACGCTAATGGATAAAACCCCTATCGAATTAAACCAACACCGAATTGAAATACATGCGTCTGAAGCAGGATCAACCAAATGGTTACAGTCACGTTAAGTAAGTCGATGGAGTTATTGATTCCAGACATAATGAAACATGGGGCTTACCTAAGAGAAACGCATGAACCCTATCTCTGAATACTTTCCGCGTTCATAAGCATGGCTAAGGCGATAATACTCGGAGCGTTTGACCAGAGGGAGGAGAGAACCCTAATACATCGGTGCCCTACACCTGTCTCAACTCCAACGACTGGAATGGGGATCAATGAAGTTTACAAACCGAGGAAAAAGTTAACCCGACTGACATTTCACACCTCTCGTTATCACTGTGAACGGGCATCGTGCGATAACCATAAATGCGTACCAGGCGCCACGACAAGTCGATAGTAAATTCGTATCGCCGAATTAACTCAACCCTGCAACCAGGTGAGTGTGAACCATGAATATCGTTATAATTCGTACCCCGAAAATATACGCCAAGATCTGATCAAGTAAAAACAAGTGGAATGAAATGATGATTCTCGATTTTGAGCGCGTAGATGGGACGTGAAGGAATAAAAAAATTTGGTGTAGTATGAAACGTATACGCATTCCGTCCAGATCTTGCATTAGAGATTTAATATATACCAATGATCCGCCATACTATAACCAATGATCAGTCATACTATATGAAAAAGGGAGTTAAAGTGATCGAACTTGAAGAGTTAGTCCACCATGTAAACAGAAAGGAATAAAAGAGTCCTCGTTACCTATTAAAAATAGATGGATATGCCGAAGGGAAATTAGGTGTAAGATAGCATAAGTATTGAATGCGATAACCTTAGGTTCTCATTTGCATATAATAAAGTGTAAAAATTGTATAATCAATTTTGTATAAAGGTAAATGGTGGTGACAAGAATTTGATGCAGAGTTCTGAGTAAGAAAGTCATAGGAAATAAAATATCAAGGACATGGCAATAAAAATAATCATTCAATATTAAGATTCTTGGTACCTTTTATTCATTTTTCTTTAATATTTTCCATTTATTATACAAATATAATATATTGTTTCCACTACTAATATAACAAAAGTAACTGTAAAATGAGTTGTGGCCAAACTTGTTTGCAAAAGTGGAATTCATGAGTAAAAATGGGCAAAGCTACATTAAGTGGTTCGAAAATATAGAGAAATCCATTTGTAAAATAAAGTGAAATATGAAATTCATTTTCCTCACCTATCATACCATCAATGCATGAAAAAAAAAATTCCTTTAATTACATCTACCCATAATTTTGATGTTTCAATATAAAGAAACACAAACTGTTAAGATTGGTGATTATAATACACATAGAAAATCTAATCTACATGTGAATATGTGGGTATTTCTTAGAATTTAACTATAATATGTGGGAATCACTTAGGATTTTACTATATGGAAGGATATTTATCAAATAAAATGTTGTTTATTTTTATTTAAAAAATTATTATTATTAAAGAGTATGATTATAAAAAAAACAAAATCACGTTGCAATCATGTTTTTTTTTTAATGTTTTTCTCATTTTTCATATAGAAGGGTGCATTTAAAGTATACAACATAGGTACTCCTTGAATGAAAAAATAAATTGCACATCCAATGAGTGCTTCTGCTTGAAATTTGAGTAAAAATGTAGGGTGATAAGTTGGAAACATGATTTGAAAAAGTAGTTTTTTATTTTTTCCCCCAAATATTTGATGATGTAATATAATATTATTTTATTATTTCCAATATTATTTTAAAATATTCATTAGGAGATCCATTGTAGAACTCAATTTTTTCTCTAATGTAAGAACAGATTCTGGGCAAGGTGTTGGTAACTCTAGAACCAAGTGAAGGTATAAGCAGAGATTTTATCCACATCGAAGCTGGAGCGCTGGTGGTAGAACCATAAGAGATGTCGTGTGAAAATATTTTTGGTAAATCTGACTATTAAGTAGAAGATACCAAGGATTTCAGGGGAAAATTTCATGTTTTTTTTTTTTAAATTTGACAGACAAATTTGATAGACATTTCCATCTAGGTGAGGTGCCATGACTCCATGAGGTATGACCTTAACAGAAGCTAGGTAAGCGAGATAGGTACCTTTACTCATGGTAGTCTATCATTTATGAGTCAATGTGGTATGGGAAACCATGGCTCACTGACATAAGG
Source organism: Pinus albicaulis (assembly GCA_034641835.2). NCBI lineage: Eukaryota > Viridiplantae > Streptophyta > Pinopsida > Pinales > Pinaceae > Pinus > Pinus albicaulis. The sequence continues at coordinate 622,544,633 of CM076580.1, read as the reverse complement.
ATGGTGGGATGTCTAGAAGATCTCAGCTTTGGATGGAAGAAATATGTTTAGAAATCAAATATAAAAGGTAACCTATCCATTTCTAGGAAGTATGTTTCTCATGGAAGTAAGTCTTCCTGATATTTTCAATTGAATAAATTGTTCTATGCTTTGTGCATTAAGATTTTAGTCAAACTACGTTAGGAAGTAGACATAGGTATTACAAACATGAGAAGTCCACATGATCTACCCATGAATTTTTCTTTATACATTATTAAAATTTCTCTTCTCTTGTAGCAGAAGGATCATTTTCTTATAGATTAAACATACCATTATCTACTTTGTTCTTCGATATTTTGATTAAAATACCTGAGGAAGTAGATATAATTTTGGCTCCTATCAAAGGGACTATATATTTTTTTTCTAGGAATAAAGCAAGTTAAGTGACATAGAGGTTTCTTTTGCATGTGGGAAGAGATTTAATTGAGATTTATGTATTTGTGATTTTATCATTTTTCAATAATGTGGATTTAGTGGGACTTTATAGCATAATACTGTTATAGTATTTTTTCTAAATACATCCCATCTTAGTGTTTGTTTTCTTTATAGAAATTAGTGCATATTCTTAATGAAAAATAATGCATATCACTTGTTTGGTTCAAGTCTGCTTAATGTGCATATTCTTTCATGGCCCTAAAAAGTAATATGAGGAGATAATTTTTAAACAGATTATATTATTTTCCTTATATTATTTCTATTTCCCTATATTTTAATTCATTTTTATCCAAAATTCCTATTCTTAGGACAATATCTCATTTGAATGATTGATTTTCTTAAAATCCACTTACTTGATCACGTGGTGATTTATTTGTATGTAAGTGCATACAAGAGGTTGTGGTGTATCCACTTATGAATTCTAATTCCACTCTCCTCCTGATCATTTTTACTCCTCCACCTATGTGCAACTGAATATGTAGGTGATAAGCCGATACTAGGCCAACTCAAAGCATTAGTAGTAGGCATACAAAGTGAAAAAGTGTTGAAGTAGGGTCAACAATATTCATCGGCATGTGTTCAATAGATCATGTAGGCTATAATATTATAATAGACAAAATCAAACCATTAGTAGTAGGAATACAAGGTGAAATGATGGTGAAGTAGGGTGAACATGATAGAATTTGAACAAATTTTGAAAAAATTAATGGTAAAGAGGTAGTGAGGGGAAGGGTCTCTTAATTGTAACAACCTAAGCAGTGAGAAGTGGCTATCAAAAGGCCCTTTTAGAAAAAAACAAATTTATTGTCTATAAATGGTAGAAAAAAAAAACTTTAAGTCAGACATTATTTTTGCCCATTAACTCTCTTCAACTATTGAATAAAGGGAAATGAAAATAAAAATTTTAAAAGTCTATAAAAAAATGTTTTAGCTTTAAATAAATACAAAACTAAAAAATATTCGGGATACCTTAAATTATTTTTTAAAAAATTCATGGATTAATAGGAAGTTAATAGCATTTAACAGCTAGAAAAAAACTATAATCCTTGGATAGACACGAACAAAAACCAGAAAATTATAAATATTTTAATATTTGAACATCAATGCATGAGGTGTAGTATTTATCCATAGCAGGGATGAGATTTTATGGGAAAATTAAGTGTTTTCCTAAAAAATACAATTTAAAATTTTACAAAACCATCAAAATCCTTCTTTCAAACTATCACAAGAAATCGAGAATGTGTGAAAATGAAAAAATATGTTTTGAAATTCCAACCCTCATCGTTAGTGATGTTTGAACATTCCCCTTAGATTGTGGATCGAGGATGTGTGAAAATGAAAAAATATGCTTCTGTAATTTGAAAGTGTGAAAGCTAAAAAATATGTTTTGAAATTGCAACCCTCATTGTTAGTGATATTTGAACTATGATGTTTGAACCATATCCTTAGATTGTGGATATAGGATGTGTGAAAAAAAAAAACAAAAAATGTTTTAAAGTCCAACCCTTTGCATTAGTGATGTTTGAACCATCGGCTTACATTGTCGAGCCCATATTTATGGGCTCATTGTGCTGAGAGGCACATTTTATAGCCTAGTATGACCCCGATGTGTAAGTATTTCACGTCCCAAAAATAATAAAAATAATTTTCGCTAATGTCAGCCAAAATGTTAACTTAAATCTTAAATCATATATAATTTGATTCTTTAGATTATATATAACATTTTAATATATTTTTAATAGGCTAAGATTAATTATTAAAATATAACTATATATTTGGACACTATACAACCCAGTATGGGGATAGATCTCACCTAAAAACCTAAACGTAAATGTAGTGTTTAACATTTAAAACTTTTTACCCATTGTCGGTCATATTTAAAAATAAGCCTAATTACTAATATGTATAAACACAATATAAATTTCAAATATAAAGAGGTTTACATATGGTAAATAAAAAAAAATATAAATAAATGAGAAGTATGATAAAGAAATAAAAGCTCCTTTTATATTTTCTCCATAAACCTCATTATATTTTAAAAATGCTCAAAAAAGAGGTTTTATTTAGGTGAAGACTTTGGGCCAAATACCATGGGAAAAATTATTATTAATACCATGAGGAAAATACCATGAGCCAAAACCCATATTTATAAAAGAGGTATAAAGAGGCATGATAAATATACAAAAATGTATCAAATAGGATTAGAACTCAACATATAATTATATACCAAGCCTATGGGTCAAATACCATGGTAAATAAAACAGGTGTGGAAAAAAAAAAAACATCTTTTTATATTTACTCCATAAACCTCTTTATATTTACAAACACTCCAAAAGGAGGTTTTATTTAGGTGAAGCCTTTTGGTCAAATACCATGAACCAAATCATTGTTAATACCATGAAAAAAAAATATTAACCGTAATATATATTGAATCTAGATATATATGGGAAGGAAGAACAAAGACATAACATTATAGAGCGAGAGAGATAGGGGGACTGACAAGGGATATATCAGGATAAACTCAAAGATATGGGAGAGGAGGAATGGGGAGAGAGAGAGAGAGAGAGAGAGAGAGAGAGAGAGAGTGGTAGAGAAGGGTAAGAGAGGGAGAGGGAGACAAATATGAGTGGGGAGAGAGGAGGAGAGAGGGAGGTAGATAGTCAAGAGATTGGAGAGAGAGAGAGAGAGAGAGAGAGAGAGAGAGAGAGAACTTGAGAGAGAGGAAGCGAGTGATGGGGAAGATAGAAAATTGGAGGGAAAAGGGAGAGAGAGAGAGGGAGGTGGGACATAAAATGAGAGAGATAAAGGAGGAGAGAGAGGAGGAGAGAGGGATAGAGAGATAGAGTTGGAGGGGGGGAGAGGGAGGGAAGAAGAGGACATAGAGAGAGAGAGAGAGAGAGAGAGAGAGAGAGAGATTGGCAAGAGATATATGGAGATAAAGTTTGTATGTTTTGGGGTGAGAGAGAGACAAAGAAGGGGATATAGAGAGAGTGTGTGTATGTTTTGGGGTGAGTTAAAGAGACAAATAAGGAGATATGGGGAGAAGGAAGGAGAGAAGGAGAGAAGGAGGGATATAGTAATAGAGTTGGAGGGTGAATGTATAGAGAGAGAGAGAGAGAGAGGTGGGAAAGAAAGGGAGAGAGAGGAAGGATGAGAGAGGATGTGAGAGAGTGGAGAGATGGAGGCAAATAGATATGGAGTTGGATGGGGGAGATGGGGAAGAATATTTCTTGCACTATATGCATTGGTTTAAGTGTAGATGGTGATTTCTAACCCTATTTGATTGCTTTCACTAGATGCATTGATTTTAGTGTAGATTTTGATTCGTAATGATATTTAATTTCTTGCATTGGATGAATTTATTTCAATTTAGATGATTTCTAATCCTATATGATTGATCGCACTAAATGCATTGATTTCAATGTAGATGTTTACGTCTAATCCTATTTGATTACCTACAGTAGATGCATTAATTTCGGTGTAGATCTTTATTTCTAATTATATTTGAATGATTACACTAGATGCACTAATTTCAAGTAGATGATTTCTAATCCTATTTTATTGATTTCCCTAAATGCATTGATTTCAGTGTAGATGTTGATTTATAATCCTATTTCATTGTTTCTACTAGATGCATTGATTTCAATGTAGGTGTTGGTTTCTAATCTTATTTTCTTACTAGATGCATTTATTTGAGTGTAGATGTTGATTTATAATCCTATTTGATTACTTGCATTAGATGAATTGATTTCAATGTAGATTTTGTTTTCTAATCTTATTTGATTTCTTCCATTAGATGCATTGATTTCAGTGAAGACATTGATTTTTAATTTGATGTAATTGGATGTATGATGGTACATTAATTTTAAAGTGACTCGATTAACAATGTGCATTGATTTAAGCACAACAAATTATTGACAATGTAAATTGATTTTTGTGTTATAGTAATTCAACCTATTAATAATGGAGAGCAAGAGAGACAATGTATAATGTTTAGTACAATAGTGCGAGTTAAATATTTAAATGGTTTAAGATTTCAACTCACTTTTTCATATAATCCATATGAAAAGATGACAAAACTAACAAAGGTGAGAATAAGAATAGTAGAAGAAAATAGTTTGAAATTGATCACAATGAATACTCTTTATAACTCGCTGCATTCTTATTATTCACATTTTCTATCATTCAACACTATTACATTGTCACTTTTCATTCAAAATTTTTATTTCATCATTTTTTATCATTAAATTTGTTAACAATATTTATCATCTCAACAAACTTAGGTAAACAAGAAAATTTAAAATTAAAATGGTGAGATAAATATCAGACATATTTAGCATATATAAAATTATTATACTAATATTAGATGTATTTACATATTATTGATAAAATTAAGCATATGTTTGATAGATTTTCCTTTGCTGCACACGACTGAACCCAACTTAAATCTATGATAACTTTGGATCGATCAAGTGCCAAAAGGGATCAAATATTTCAAGGTGTAGACCTTTCCTAAATTTCTGCATGCAAAAAATAGGTTTGCACCTCAAGAGATTTGATCCATCTTAGCGCTTGATAGATCCAGAGTTAAGATGGATCTAGACTAGTTCATAAAAATATAAATATATCATTTTCAGTAAAACATATTATCGCCAATTCCTATATATCTTTCTTTGTATCTGCTCCTCACATCTCCATTCCTCATATCCATAAACCTCTTTATATTCAGAGCCCTGGGCCCCTTTCCCATGGACAAATATTTGGTATTCTGATGACATTTTCTTGCACATGATATGGATTTGGCTTTACAAATATGAACCTAATCCAAGGGAGATAAGGGACACCAGATTCAAAATCATGGATTCGGATAACTTCGTAATGAATTCACTGCCACATGTGTAGGTGTGTCTCTTCCATAGTTACATCATCATTATGATGTCCATTGCACAATATTAGAAGAGTGAATCCCCATATTTTTTTCATGACTAAATATTTGAGTGGCCTCTCTTTGTGAATTTTCCTCATTATATATTTGGATTTGATATTTTTGGAGGTCTAATTTATATTTATTTCTTGATTAAATATACAAAGATTTTATTCAAACCCTATTTGATGAAAAAACCTCTTTTGTCTCCTCTAATTGGATGATCAATAAAATCAATAAATTGACAACGGACATGGAAGAAGTGCATAATATCGGATACCAATCTTTACTTTAAGAATATGAAAAATAAGAAAACAAGAGATGGACAAATTTAAACTGTAAACATAACACCACATTAGTTTATATGTTTATGATATTTATATGTTTTTTTTTAAGAGGGAAATGTAAATTTTGCATTAAGTATTTAAAAAATATTAATAATGAAATATATTAATATTTATTTTATTAAAAATAAGGTTAATGTTATGTTTTATAAGAGATAGATAAATTTAAACATCAAACATAACATTGTATTACTTTATTTCTTTATGATATTTACATTTTTTTTGGGTATTAATTTATTTGTTTATAATATTTACTCTTTTTATCTATTTTATAATTATGAGGATGGGAAAATTTAGTATACAATATTAAAATAATAATAATAATAATAGTAACTAGCAATTGCACCATATGTTGCAAAGGGAGCGTTGTAAGGCGATAAAATATGGAAAAATAGCATGGATGAAGACATATGTGATATGTTACAACTTGAGTTCCAATATGTCAATTGAGGGAATGCTAAGAAATTTCAAAATTTTACTTACAACCCATCAATTTGTTCTTTCTTCATTTGATATTGTATTTTTTTACCATGTACATCCTCTCCCATGAATACTCCTAATGATTTGTTATGATTTCTTTATCTTTAGTGAATTTTCTTACAAATGTACCAATTCAAACTCCCTCTCTCTGTCTCAAATGTATATGTATCGAAATTCCCCATCAAATAAAAGGTTTCAAGCTTAATGTAAAATGAAGTCATCTAACAGGAGATTAAAGATCAATAAACTCTGAAATTAGAAATGCTTCAATATGATAAAATTAAATAACAAGAGATCCTCTAAATGGATACTAGGTATTTGTCTGACATATAAATTCTTTGATAGTAATTGATGAGCTTCATACAGATTCTAAATAACCTCTGTCATTGATTTAGTGGTTTGTTAACCAATTTCATGATGATATTTTTGAGTTTTTGAGTTCTATGTTTTCAAGCTTTGCAAACGTAACTAGTGCTTAAAATGTTTCATAGAAGTCTAGTTAATACATTTAGGTATAAGGAATATAGCAACCAAATTTTATGTAGTTATGATGGTATTTCTTAGTAGGGAATTTTCATAGCTACATGTGCAATGCCACTCTTCTCCTTTGTAAAACACTTTAATTCAACATTATAGAAAATATATTGACCTTATATTAAATACTACTATAAAGTCTTACTAATTTCTATCAATATAAAAATGTGGATATATGGAAAAATTACATATTTAAGTTGAGGATTCACCAATATTTTCCAAGTTTTAAAAGTAGACCTTGAAAATTGCTAACACTAACAAGAAATTGTGATATTTTTATTTCTATTTTAGTGCATTCATTGTATTTTAAGATTAGTACATACATTTGATACACCTCTCATAGAACATAATTTCATTTTCTTGTTTATTAACAAAAATTGATATCTATATTAATATATCAAAAACCATAATAAAATGTTAAAGTACAAGAAATAAAGAGGACATTTATAGATAAAGGAAAATAAGGAAGCCCTTAGGTTACATTGAGCTTAGAATAACAATCTTTTCTAGCTCTCGTGATGAGTACGTTTTTTAATTTTAATGAGAAGAAAAAATTAATGGGCTAATTCGTTGATTTTTGAATTGTAATGAAAATAAAATATCAACGTGTTAATTTGTTTATACACTTACAAATTACTACACAGGGAATCTTGATAGCTAGCTAGTTAGATATATTTTCCTTTAATTTTGAAGGTTATAGACCTAGATAAAAATACATGACTTGGGATGGTTTACCTTTTCAAGTCTACAAATATAACATCCATATACATAAAATACTTCTTATGGAGTGCATGACAATGTCTTAGACTAAATAAATGGGTAGAAATAATATAAAGTCTTTCCCTTAACCCCAAGACTATATTATTATAGTCGCATATCTATGTTCTAATTTCAATTCACTTTTTTTTTTCCCTTTACTTTATTTTATTTCCAAGCTTATAGTAGTTATGTCCTATCTTCTAACTAGGGATAAAAAAAAATTGGTATTAAAAATATCAAGAAAAAAATAACTTTATAGGATATTTAGTAAAATGGATTGAGAAGAAGGAATGGAATCCTCCTGATCAAGATTCGATTCCCACAAGTTGTATGACTGCTATTGGAAATATTGACAAGGAAAAGAAAAAATAAATATTCAATTAAAATAGGAAAATTTGAAATTGGAAAAATAAATTAAGAGGTGTTTTTAATATATAATGAACCTAATGTATTCTTTGATATACAATGTATGATGTTCTATATCATGGGTTCACTAAGTGAATGTCAAGGCCCTATGTTACATTGAGGTTATAATATCAATCCCTTCTAGCTATCCTAATGAGTATCGTTTTGAATTGTAATGAGAAGAAAATATAAAAGGGCTAATTGGTTGATTTTTGAATTGCAATGAGAAGAAAATATCAATGTGTTAATTTGTTTATACACTTACAAACAATATATTAGACTAAATAAATGGGTAGAAATAATATGAAGCCTTTCCTTTAACCCCAAGGCTATATTACTGTAATGACATATGTATGTTTTAATTTTGAATGCACTTGTTGAGTTTCCATTTATTTTATTTTATTTCCAAGCTTATATATTTAGTAAAATGGATTGAGAGGAAGGAATGGAATCCTCCCCACCAAGGTTCAATTCACACCAGTGGTATGAAAAATATTGACAATATTGACAATATATGCATAAAATAATGTCCTATGAAAAAAGGAAAAGAAAAAAGAAATATTCAATTAAAATAGGAAATTTTGAAATTGGAAAAAATATTCTAAGAGGTGCTTTTTAATATATATAATTTGAAGTCTTTCTCTTACCCCAAAGGCTATATTAATATAGTGGCACATCTATGTTTTAATTTCAATGCACTTGTTTTGTTTCGCTTTATCTTATTTTACTTCCAAGCTTATATATTTAGTAAAATGGATTAGGAAGAAGAAATGGAATCCTCCCCACCAAGATTCAATTCCGACAAGTGGTATGACCGGTATTGAAAATATTGAAAATATATGCATACAATAATGCCTTGTGAAAAAGGAAAAGAAAAAAGAAATATTCAATTTAAATAGAAAATTTTGAAATTGGAAAAATATATTACAAGGTTTTTTTTAATATAAAATGGAACTAATGTATTCTTTGATATAGACTAAATAATGTTGTATATAATAGGTTCTCTAAGTGAAACCTTTTTACCATGTAATTATCACCACCAACTTAAAAGGAATAAAGGTATTACATGAATACAACAATCATTAAGAAAAATCCAACCATTTAAATATTTTACAATACAAATTGAATAAAGAAAATACTTTCATATTAAAAATGGCTTAAAAATGGTTTATATATAAATGGCTCATTTTGTTTTCGAAAGATTCAGGCCCTTTACTATTAGTGATAACTCCAGGTGCCCATTTCCAAACCTTCAAGACATAAGCGTCTGATCCAAAAATATTTTGAAAATACTGGATGTTGGGACGAAGATTTTCATCTAGACTGTAACAAAGCAAAATAGGTATGTATGATATGAAATTTTCTAAGGCCTTGTGCAGTGAGGACAAATTTTTTCATGAACTTGATCTTGGGTTCCATCTAGCTATCAGTATTGACAGTAAGATGGCCTACTATTCTCATGAACTTGATCTTGTGTTCCATCTAGCTATCAGCGTTGAGAGTAAGATGAGTGGGTGTTGTGGTAATCATAGATACGTTTTCTATGTCTTGTGTAGTGGGGCCCAATTCTTTCAAGAACTCAACCTTCGATTTCAGGTGGCGATGAGCATTGGAAGTAAGAATTCTCTAGGTTCTGGTATTTACTTTCCTTACCTAGTCCTTTATTTATCTTGAATCTCGCAGGCATTTAACTTCTTGTTGAGCTTAATGAGTGGATCTCGTACGACGAAAGAATTTCCTTTTTTTAGGATTATCGAGAGCTCCAGAACCTACATTCCTTAAGTAATAAATCTGACACGGGGTGTGTACTCTCCACTTCTAGGGAGCCTTTGACATTTTCATTACCACCAATAGTAGATGTAGATAAAAGGGATATTTTTAACAAACCAATCAATGGAAATGGTAAGGAAAGGGTTGCACCAGTGAAAGCTGTGTGGTGATGAAGAGAAAAATGGCCCCAGAAAACAAACATCCTTTCATCAAAATCTCAAAGACAGGTTGTCATTTGAGTTTGCATTGCATTATTTTGAAAGGAAAGACGAAGAGGGTCGTTGAAGAATTTTAATAGCAAGACGGAATGAATTTTTACTGGGGAGGCAAGTGAAATATGTTTATGGGTTATAATAAATATTAAAAAATTGAATTGTCGAAAACATCAATATTCAGTTTACACTTAAAGAAATGTTATATAAAGGTGGAAAAACTTTCAATCATCTAACATTTGGTCTAATGGAATAGAAAAAGACAGAGTGGGAGTTGAGAGAATTTTTTTCTATATATCTTATAAAAATTACACTCTATTTTTTTTTTGGTAAATGAGGCCAATCTATATTAATTCAAAAATAGAAATAGCACAAATGCTACAGGTTGGGTTGGTAAATTGTGCTTAACGAATCCCAGCCTTTTTTGCATGGATAAGGGGCTGCGTCCATGGATGAAACCAATCTGGAAAGTACATGAAACAAAAAATAACAAAATGTGTTGTAGCACTGGTGTAACTAGAAATTTGATAACAAGCATGAAAAAAAACAAGAAGGAACTGATCCACTGCGTAATCCTTAATCTTCAGATTCATCATCATTGTATGGATCTTCCTCCACTACGGGGTAGATGTACACCTATGCAGCTAATTCCTCTCTATCAGTGGGTAGACGTGAAGGCTTGGAGACCAGTGCACAAAGGATGGGAGCCACCGGGTATTCTGCATTTGGGACGCGTGCCCAGGTGCCTTTAGAATCCATGATCCATACATTTGTGTCATGACCCTCATCTTCCTGAGCGAGAAGAGGCTCGGTCTTGCGAGGAAAGGGTTGTGCGTGGTGAGCAATGGTGGACTTTCATGGTCCACTTCTGCCTCTACGAAATCCGCGAGGGGGACTCTTGCTCCTGATCTAGTTCGAGGCTTTTTCTAGTGTGACTTCCAGAGAAGCAGCCTTCAACAGACTCCAGGAAATTATTTGGCCCATGGTGGTAGCGACAGATCGGCCTCTCCGACCTCCACGATGGTTCGTGTCGTAGTCTACGGCCATGGTCAACTCGAATTAGAGGAGTTAAGGAAGCCGGGGGGAATGCACAATAGGGAGGGAAGTCTCAAGCAGGGGAGCAGTGCAAGAGTACGATGAAGAGCGCTGGAGAGGAAAGCACATCAAGCGGCATGGGCAGTGGGTGCACCTAGACTTATGAGGCTGGCACGAGAGGTGGAGCTGGAGTAAGATCCGCATATAGTGGGAATCGCAGCCAGGGATTTCTGCACAGTGCAACTCTCGGGGGAGGGTTGCGCAGGAGGGAAGGAAGTGTAACAAAAAATAAACCTGAAAGAGTAGACTATGTGTCTCTTTGTGCTGAGGGGCCTTCCTCTTAAAAGGCCTATAACACATGCAAAGGGGTAGAAAATAACTGTGCCTTGCACGTAGCTGCGTGATATAACTATTTTCATGAGTGGGCTTGAGTGAAGAGTTATGGCCAATAGGCGCGTTAATCAAAGTAATCATTTAAAACGATTGCTGCAGAGAGGCACCTTGGAGGGGGTGATGTTGTCCAAGTGTGTCTTCATCATGCCTTATTCTGTGAGGACCTGCACTACAAATATTCGGCCTCTTGGGCGTGGGAGAAGTAATTGTCATACATCCTTATACTGTCACCTGCATGAGGGGAAAAATTACACTCTCTTACCATATAAATATATAAAATAATAAATTAAAAATATTACTTTTCTATATATATCTTATAAAAATACACTAGGTTACCATATACATTTAAAGGAACCTCATTTTTTACCGACTGTTCAAGGAAAACTTATCGTCCAGATTGGTAGTTCGATCATTTCCGAGAGGGTTCACCTTTTTTCCTTAAGCAGCATTGATATTGGTAGTGGAGACAATGTGTAGTTCCCTTTTATTGTTTAGACATCTATTGAAATGGGGGAGAGAAGCACTATTTATTGTGTTTCAATTTTCTTTTGAGAAAGGCAAGTGAGAGGAATTTGTCAAAGTGTTTTAGGATTGGAGTCGGGGAAGAATTTTTATTCTTACTCACAGCATTTCAATTTACGTTTGTTCAATGTACATTTTATTAGTGAATCATAGGGAATGGGTATTCATAGGATTACCAGAGGATTTCTAGGTTTACTGCTACTTTTTCTCTTCTTCTATTCTCAGCTTCATCGGACACTCAGGAAATCATAAGCTTGACTGTTGAAGACAATTCGCGGGAGGGAGATAGTAGTGATCAGTATTGGCTGAGAGGGTTTAAAGGTACCCAATTTGGAATTCAGAACATAATAATTGACGACCTTATTCCTCTAATTATTAGTGAATCATAGGGAATGGGTATTCGTAGGATTACCAAAGGATTTCTGGGTTTACTACTACATTTTTCGCTTCTACTATTCTCAGCATCATCGGACACTCAGGAGATCATAAGCTTGACTACCAAAGACAATTCGCAGGAGGGAGGTAGTACTGATCGGTATTGGGTGAGGGGGTTTAGAGGTACCCAAATAGAAATTTAGAATAAAAGAATTGACGAGGTCATTCGTCTTCTTTTTGAATATATTATGTCAATTTTATGTTTTCTATTACGAATTGCGTAGATTTTTTTGGTTAGTTTTTGGATTGGGTTTTATGATTTATTATGTCTCCAGATATCACAGAGTTGAACTTCTCACCAATTTTTTTGGTTACCAGTTTTTGTGTTATTGGATTGATCTGTGGGCAGCTATGAAATTTAACATCACATGAATGAGATACATATCGACTTTAATGGGGAGAGAGGGAAATCTGAACCTCGCTCAGCTCCTCCTTGCCACTTCAAGATGGGCAATTACCAATTTGTGACAATTTGTTGATGAGAATATTTAATAATGACAAAATTCATGCGAGCGGTTTTCACCAAAAATTTGTGGGCAAAGTGAATTAATTTCGAGGCTTAGGCCTAGATCTATGTTTATTAGACACTCACCTTCTAACTGTGGCTTGGCATATTTGGTTACACATTTTTTATCAGCGTGGTTCATCCATCGAGAATTTTCTTCATAGTGCTCCTGATGATTTGAGCCATTTCCCAAATCGCCTATATCACAGGGGGTGAAAGTTATAGTACCATTAATTTTTCTCTGTATCTGAAGGCAGCTCTTATCCATGAGGGTCTCCGCACATCAAACATTAGCATTATTTGCGCTCATATTTATTAAGGAAGTGCATAATTAATGACAATCAGTTCACTACAACATTCCATGATAAGGCCACTTCACGTTCTTTGATAAATCAAGACGAAGTGTAGAAAATACTAGAATTTTAATTATTGTAAGTAGTTTAAAGGCAGGTTAAGGAAACGGTTGCATTAGTGGAAGCTGTGTGGTGATGAAGAGAAGAATGGCCCCAAAAAACAGAGATCCTTTATTTATGGTTATGTTTATGGTTATAATAAATATTAACAAATTAAATGGTTGAACGAATCAAGATGTAGTTGACATTTAAATAGAGGTGAAAAAAATTTCAATCTAGTGACACAAACAAAGACATAGACATAGTAGGGTGAAATGTTTTCAAAGAAAAATTCCTTGCTACATAATAATATTTTTATGTTCTCTTCAATAAAAAGATTAATATTTTGTAATTTGTAAAATGAGTAAAATATGAAAATTTTAAAATCTTTTATTTAAAATTAAAAAATATAAATAAAAGAATAACATTGCTTGATTGTTAAAACAATTTAAGGTCATTCAGAAATAACACATAAAAAATAGTAATTCAACTCGAAATAAAATATATATATATATATATATATATATATATATATATATATATATATATTATAATTAAAATATTTTGTCTCTTAATTTAAGGGAAACATGTCATATCTTCAATGTTTAACATTAATTTTACACATTCATATAAATGAAAATGAATAATTTTAATATCAATCACTTATATATAAAAAGGAAAATAAATAATTTTAATATCAATCTCTTGTATATAAAAACGAGTAATTGAATCTTCAAAAACAAAGTTATAGTTAAAATATTTCGATTATATGTTGTTTTATTTAAAGGAAATGTGTAATACATTTAATGTTAGCATTGATTTGACACATGTATATAAAAATAATAAGTGTGAATTCATTTTATTTTTTTATTTATTTTATCATGAATATATAAGGATCAAGTATTTTAACAAAATTTTAAAATTAAGAAAATAAAAATAAAAAACAATACATTTCCAGAGATTTGATCTAGAGTTATGATCCCTATAAGTTAACACATTTTAATTATTTGTTGTTTCATATAATGAATGTATCATTTCTTATTTCTTAAAAATGGAATTGTGTATAGAATTCATACATCCATATTAATTATACATCTATCCTAAACAAACAAATAAAAAATTTTCCCTCCATGTATAAACTCATTTTATAATATAAGTCATAACAAAAATTCTTCACTTCATGTAATATGATTCTCCCAAGATTCATGATAAATCTAAAATTATAATTTGGTATGGTAAAAACGCAAATAACACTTCTTATATTTACTCAATATTTGAACTCTCAATATAAATTTCACGACTCATTTATACATTACCTCTGTGGTTATAGCCAACTAGTCCATTGCGATATGGAAAATTTCCAAATATTAGAAAATACACAAAATACATAAAACTATAGAATGAAGGGAAACATCATTCTGTAAAGAAACGTTACTATTCGAAATGTGAAGTGTTACGGTCCTATAATAATAGGGATCATAATTTTGAATTGGTTATGTTTAGTCCTGTAATATTGTACATACCATTTTTTTTCTGCAAATGCTTTCCCATATTAAAAAAATGAAAAGGGGGTATGTCCTAAAAGAATAATCAATGGAAAAAAAGAAAGAAAGATAAAAAATATATAAAATATGAACCCCACAAAAATATATTCTGAAAGTGTTGCACATTCAAATGCCACTACTCTTAGTTTATTTTACTTTTCCAAATAATATTGTGTGCAACTTGTTCAAAGTGCCACAATTCATGATGATCATACAGTTTAATATTGATTAAAACATGCCTTTAAAATTCATGTCATGATAGTTACTGAATAAATATCTGACCAAACCCTTTAACCTTGGCAAATCAGTAGTTAGGTAGAGAATAAAATGAGCTCATCAGTTTAATCTGAGCCATTGGAGGATATAAGGTTGGAAATAAGTGAGTTTTCTTATCAAAAGAAAATAAAAGGGTCAGCAAGCTCAAATGCACGTAATACATAAAATAAAAAAATGTTAGCGTAAATAAAGGGTAGGCAGAATACTTTCACAAGTTATGGAAAGCATCATTAATTTATCCCTTATTGCTAATATCTTTCTAAACACATTCACCTTCCTAGAAACCCTCTTTTCACTCCTAGAAGTCATTTCCCCTGCTAAAATCCTTTTCCTTTTGATAATATCACTTTCCCCTTATTCTAAATCATTTTTCCCCAATAAAACCCCTTCCCCTTGGCTAACTCTGCATTATTCCAATAAAACATGAAAAACCCACTTTTGCATACTTTTAAGTGCAAATAAATATATATTGGGCCCCACTTCATTCATAAACCCCCCGCTATCCTTTTAACCCCTTCGTAGATTAATCCCAGACCTAATATTAAAATCCTTTGCATATTAATCCCCGACCCACTTATATTAAAATCATTTGCACATATAATTCCCGGCCCCACCTCTTTGAAAACCATCATATCCGTATACCCCCCGATCCTATCCAATGAGATCTAACAACCCATAAACCCTTTCGCACCCCTCAGCGTCCGATCTTTAAAACCAATTTGGGGGGGTGGGGTAAGAGGGGGGGGGGGTTTCAAAAGAACTGGTTACATGCCAACCCCCTTTCCACGATTACCGCTTATGGTGGAGTATCACACCCTCCATCCTAAGAACCACCAAACCATTTTTTACCTTACGATAAACCACCCCAGGGGCGCTTGAGATAAACCACATTACTCAGATAAACCACCATATTTGAAATAATCCAGCCCCATGCCATTGTGATAAGCCCAACATTCAAAATTAATAAAATCTTGCCCTTTAGATTTATTTCACTATTGCTATTTATTTGTGAAAAAAGACCAAAAGACATTTTTCGACTGAGATTGAACCCTACTTCTATTTTAACTTCTTCCATGACCAAATTCCACCATTCCAGGTAATCCCGAGTGCCTATATTTATCAATTAAAGCACATAAATTAATAAATTAAATTAATTGATGGCCTCTCAGAGCATGCAAATGGTAAACCCTCATCAACCACCAATTTTAAATATCAACCACACCCCTTTGGCTGATATATACTTCAAAATAAATGATACTATAACTGATTCCAAACTTTTAGAGCTCCACTACTGGAGCCATGACAAATTTGTTAACCAGGAAGATGAAATTCATCTTTGGGATTCAAATTTACCCAAATACATATTTCCACAGACCTTTCAGTTCACAGAACTCATCATATTTTTCCAAACGAGTTATTTTCCTAATGAAAGAGCTTTAGTGACTACAAAACAAGAAATTATGTTCACAATCACTGCTCAATCTATCAATAAAATGTTGCAGATTAAACCATAGCCCCATGAAGTTCCATTACCCATCTAAACCCGAAATGAAATCTACATAAAGCTAGACTTCCCAAAAAGATTCCAAATCTTTCAACCCTTCCTCCTTCCATCAGTAGAAACCCCAAAAAGCAATCCTCCATACTCAGCTTCTATGTTTTCAGAAAGAACCAGATAGATTGTAACCATGTTGTCATGTATTTTGGGATATTTCACTCCTAAACATGTAGGTGAATCCATTCTTGGTTTCATATCCATCTTTTTCCTAGGTCAGCCTCAAGTTAGAATCTTCAATTTTTCCCAATCCCTAGTAGAAGTAATCCATGATCAGCTAGTCAAAATGGAATATGAAGAAGTATTCAAATACTCCTCAATTTTGCTTCATATGTTTATATTTTTGCAATCAGAACAATTTGCAGTTAGCCTCCAAAAACTGGGTAATCCCCAATCTTTTGTCTTTTAGATATCCTCGATCAGAAAGGATTCCACTGAATTTAGCTTCAAAGACTTCATTGATTCATTTTTTTATAGATTAGTTAGTATGCTAAGAAGTAGCATTCAACCTAGAATCAATAAGGAGATAAATAATATTTTATGGTTGTCAGATCGGAGTAAAACAAGAGACTGGTATTTATACCAAAATCATATAGAAATCAAAGTGTATGGAAGCTCGTTGGTTACATATAAACTTCCTAAATACCTCCCAATGAGGATATTTTCTTTAGAATACATCAGACATATTTTGAATTCAGATGAAATGAATTTCCTTTTAGCTAAGACAACGCCCATTTCAATATTAAAAACCAGTTAGGGCCTTTTATATGCAATAGTAGGAATGTTGGGAAGGAAGAAGAAAAATATTTAGAAGATTTGAAGTTTAATGGTAGTTTCAAATGGTCTTATGACCCCTTCAGTGTCATAATTAAATTAAGAGTTAAGTTCAAATTGACCCATTTCATTCATGAGTTAAAGACAGAAATTGAAAAGTATTCCAACTAGTCAGAGTGGTTGGAAAATACTTTACAGGAGGTGGAGAAGCAGGTTGATACTGGTTCCATATTTCTTACTCTAGCCCCATAGGATAGAAATTCAAAAAGGGCAAGAGCGGAATGTTATTATTCTGCAGAAACTACTTTTGATACAAAGTTCAAGCTTATGTATAGAAAGAATAAAAAGCTAAATTCAGTGATAGAGGAGGGAGAGATTGTTCAAACAGTAGAAACCATCGAAATAGATATTTTTGTTAGAGATGATGCACCTCCAACAGTTTTAGAAGAAACACATCAGCCATCAAATTCCAGTGCATGAATTATTCAAAAGAAACATAGAGAATCGGTTTCATCATCTAGCAAAACAGTTGAAAAGGAGAAGGATATCATGCAAAAATACAAAGAAATTAAAATCAGAAATGAAGCATTAAAGGTTGTAACATATGCACAATATTGGATGCAAAATCCTAGTGACCAGAGTAGGTTTCCTTTAGCTTATGACCTCAAGAGAGGGCAGATGTAAATGACATTTCTACGGCCAAAAGTGCAGGCTCCTAAAACTTCAAGAGATTATACTAAAACAAACTTTGAAGTTCCTATGAAGGATGTACATCCAATTGAACAGATTTAATTTCACAAATAGGCAGGAGAAATGATTTATTTTGCCATGACACACAATAATTTAAGTGTCTAGAAATTATATAATCTCTAGAAAATATAAATACAGAGTTAAAACTATAGAAAGATTCATCACAAGCAAAGGATAACTGATAAATTCACTTGAAGATTTGATTATGGAAGTTGGTTATAATCCAAAAGATATTAAAGCAGTAGAATAACTAATAAAGAAGAAGAATGCAGACATAGTTACACTAAAAAAATAGCTAAAGTTACCAACCACAGAACATCCACAAACCAAAGAGGTTTTGGAAAATGAAAATAATAAGGATGAAATGATGAATCTCATCATTTAGTTGACACCTCAATTGAAAGAAATTAAAACAACAATGGATAAAATAGTGCAGGAAAAGAAAGCCAACATGGAAGCATTTCCCATTAGTACTATTCCTATAGCTTCTACATCAGCCCCTTTGCCTACAGAAGCTCCAGTATCAACAACACTTCCAACAACTACATCGGAAAAAGAATCAACAGTACCAACAACCCATCCTACTGATGAGGCCAACAAATTGATCAATTCAATTTAAGATATGTCAATTCAAACTACTAAAATCAATAATTTCGAGGAACAAGTGAAGAGTTTAGAATACGGAAAGAAATTGGCAGAAGTAATGCATGAGGAAGAAGTACAAAAATCCAACTGATTAACTGAAAGAATCCATAAGTTAGAAAAGGATTTATCACTAAAAGAGTTTTTAGCACAAGAAAAACAAAATTTGTGGGCCAATATCATTAACTCAGTTAATGATATTTGACCTTCTATACAAGCTCTATTTGAATAGAAGGAATTCATAAAAGAAGCTAGTAATGCAATTCAAAATGTCAAAGAAGAGCTTGGAAAGAAACCAGAGTAAGCTTCTGAAAATAAAATTCCTGAAATTTAAAAATAAAAAAGAATTAGAAGAACATGGGATAAAATATAGAACAAAAACTATCTTAGAGGTAAGGAAAGAAATTTCCAAGAGAAATCTAATGATACAGCTTGAAGAAAAATGTTAGTAAATCGAACTTGCAGTGAACAAGTTTATGAACAAGTTTTATGTATTAAGGCAGAAAGGTCTACCTAATCCTTTCGTAATCAATTATAAACTCATGAGGCATGAATATTATGATAAGAATAGCGGGGAGGTAGCTAAAGAGACTTCCAACAGTTCAGCAATGAAAGGAGTTACCACAGGAAAAGTTCTCCTTCAGAGTTTAGAAAACTTCTTTTACCTCTAACATGAGGTAAATCATCTTCTTGTGAATAAACCCACATTTTCCAAATACATAGAGGTACATGTGATTTATCGAAGGTTGATGAACCTTAAACTTCCATATGAAGAAACCTGGGAAAAATGGTGTGATTTACTGTGACAGGTTAAAGCAAATACAGGGAAAAGAACTCACGGGTTAAAGAGTAAAAAGATGAAAGACAGATGAAATAAAGATGAAAGATAGATGAAAGAAAGATGATGTGAAAGAAAAGATAGTTTAAAAAAACAAATAGGTAAATGACAATCAAATAAAACGGGGACACACTACAAGGAAAAGACCCTCTAGCAGAGGTTATAAAGGAGGTTTTAGAAATTTATAAGCTAAGCAGAATGCAAAAAAAGCATTTATACAACATAGTTTTATGGTTACGGAGGTTTTAGGCGGAACTTTTAATGGAAATTCAACACAACTAAAAAAAAATGGGCGGCTGGGTTATTCTTGTTGTTTCTTAATTTTTTCTTGCCTTTAACGCACTAGTGCACCCATGTCCCGGCCCGCGCCCGGGGTCATGTCGGTCAACACACCGAACGTTTGGGTGTAAACTGAAGCGTTATAGTGTTGGTCATACAACGCATGAGGCCATTCTAATTGGTCTTAGGATTTGTGCGGTGGCCATAGGTCGTATCAACGCACCGGTGTGCCGTATCACAGAAAGGCACCTAGATTTATAATTGGTATCGGTATTTGTGCGGTGCCCATAGATCGTAAAAATGCATCGGTGCTTATAGATACGTAAATGCCTCGTTGCGCAGTATCACACAAACGCTCTGATATTGATAACTAGTATCGGTATTTTTGCGATGCCCATAGATATAATGGCGTCGGTGCGTTTGGACATAAATGCAGGTGTATAGAGATAACACGGTTGCATGTTGTTCCCATGAAACATCATTTATGATAGTCTGACTCTAAATTGTTTTAATTTATTATTCATCGAAAGTAAAATCATCTTATATGTACTATTATTAATTAAAGTTTTATTAATGGATTTGAATGTGATGTTTGGATTAATTTATTATATCATATCATAATTGTTGTGATTTTAAAAAATTCATTATTCATCAAAAGTCAACACATATATATCTTATAACAATATTCATATGAATTAAATTTTTATTAGTGCATTTGAGAACGACAATGGAGAACGCAATAGCGACAATGGAGAACGCAATAGAATAAATTAAAACATATTTTATGATTATATATATATATATATATATATATATATATATATATATATATATATATATATATATATATATATCTGTGTGTGTGAGAATAAGACAATCTTTATCATGAAAAATAGGATAGTTCTTGGTATCCGTTTGTCTTTCCATTGGGACACTATGTCCATTACATTAACAAAAACTTCTGATTTCACAGACATATATATTTCAAAAATAAAACACCTTGCTTTGATATCCAAACATAGTGATCATCATTCTTCTCTTCAACTGTTGTCACTGCTAGAGCTACTTCCATGACTTGTGTTATTTTCAGGAATGTTTTTTTCATGGCATTGATTATTTTCTTCGTCTTCACCTTCCATCTACAAGCATAAAATTAAACTGAAACGAGTGTATATAAATTGCTGAGAATAATGAAATTTTCAATATTAAATAATATACATGAATGTAAATCCAAAAGAAAAATGACGTACCATAGCAACAATTGACTCATAAATTATACACATTCTTTCAAAACCATGTACCATGCCTTTCAAAATTTCATCTATTGGCGCAGTTCCATACATTGTTTCCTGCAAGTTTTATATCCCATAAAAAATCATATATTTAATATAAAATATGTTTTTTTTATATTAATTATATACATAGCTAAGTAAAACAAGATTGATAGATGCTTACAAATTCCACAATTAAATTCTGATATGCCAACATATACTCACAACCCATATTTAACCAAATTTCAATCAATTTGTCTGATTGTTCTTCTTTGTATGTTAGCACCTATTTGAGGACATCCAATGATGCTTTTTGTATAAAAAATTAAAAAATACAAAAATGAAATCTAGTTAAGTTGTTATAAGGAAGTAATAGTTACTCACAAACTTAGAGATCAACCATTTTCTTCCTTATCGTCCTGTTTTATCTGCTGAATGGGTTCCATTTTATTTTCCTTTCTGCAAGAAAATTCTTGAAAATTAATATTTAATTCTAGATTATTTATTTATTGTACCTAATGATCGAAAAATTCAATGATTACATATTAAATTTGAAGCATGATGTTATTGTTGGAAAGAACGTCTATACATTCATTCCACTAGATCCCTCAAACTTTTGTAAAAGTTTTTCCCCTTTCGTTAACTTCCAACACCACTCTAGATGAGCTAAGGAGCAATTGATTTTCATTTGCATGTTCCATTATTTTTCTTTTCTTAGAACAACATTCCTTTTCTGAGTTGTTGGTCCCTATTCAACATTAAACAGATGTGAATTAGTAGAACATTTTACACATGTTATCTAATAATTTTAAGTATATTATTCATGATAATTAAAAAAATAAACTCATATTGGGTCGATAGTATTTTTTCATTCACCTGATTCATCGTTTTGCAATTTTTCCATTAAACTTTTACGCTCTTCTGGTCCTAGATCAGAAATAATCATATCAAGATTCATCATTTTGTGGCTCTGCATGATACACAGTAAACAATACATATTATTTAAACTTACATATAGTTCAAAAATAATATCTTTTATAAAGAATTTACAAATAACTTGTCTTTTTTTCTTTTCTTGATGTGTTAACAATATTTTTGTTACTTGATCTCTTTTTAGACATTTCTTTATCAATATGAAACCTGTAAAAATATCATTCATCAATATATTTATAAATAAATTCTCAACTTTTCAGGTAGAAAATAAATCTCAAGGTATCGGTGCGTGTTTCACGAGGTCCGTACCACCACTGGTGCGTGGGGATATTAACAACACACCACAAAATAGTATAATACATCGTATGGTGCATTGGGTATTGTAAACAAACCGTAAAAGATAGTGTAATATACCTAACGGTGCGTGGGGTATTATAAACACACTACAAAAATGGTGTAATACACCGTACCGTGTTTCCTAGTTAATGGAGCATCGGTGCCCGATTTCACATTTGACGCATGGATTTAGAAAAAATGTTTTCATTTTTTTTTACCACAATACTTTCACAGTGTGTTGGATAATACAGAGCACCGGTGCAGTATAGTACGCAGGGTGCACCGATAAAGAAAAATCCATTTTTTCAAATATTCATGCAATGGCCGAATGGATTGGGATCCAAATATGCAAGTCATCCTGTGGGTTGGATGTCAATATAAAATGAAAAACCCTAATTCTGAAATCAAAAAAACCGGGAGAAGAAAGGGAAAAAACAAAAAAATGAAGGGTTTAGGGTAAAAATGGATAAACTGCAGAAAAAAGTAAAAAAATGAATAATCAAATTTAATCACGAGATGGTTTCAAATTATATGATACATGGTTTGAATCACCAGAGGTTTGCTTTCTGATTGTCTGAATACTTTTGTTCGAACGTATTTCGCTGCTTGACAGTGCCCTCCTACTCTCTTGCTCCAGGTTGTCTCCTGCAAAAACCTAGCTGAAAATTTTAGCAAAAATAGTGAAATAATGGAAAGTGTTTAGTATTTAAAAATTTATTTGATGAAATTAGATTTTTGAAAATATTTTGCTGCCCATTTCTCAAATTGTCGATTTTTTTTTCAATTAAAGAAAATAGAGTTGTGTTTTTTTTATTTGCTTTTATTCATTACCAGTGCATAAGAGTTGTGACACACTGGTGTGTCTTATTTATACGACGCACCGGTGCGTGTTAGGGTGATAAGCACACCAGACTGTATGAAGTTTTTTTTTTTTTTGTATGTAAGATCATAATAAAATAATGATAATTATAAAGTACATGAATTTATTTTCATTATTTTCTAAACTTTATTATGTTACAAGAATTCGTATTATTCTAGATTTTTTATTTTACAATTATTTGAAAATTTACAAATTTAAATATTTTAATAAAATCATTTCACATTAATAAAATTAAAATTTTACAAATATTTTACATACAATTACAATTAAAAGTACAATAATTACAATTACAATTACAATTTTACATTAATTTCACATACATGACTTATGATTAGAATGACAATTACAATTTTAATTTTACATACAATTACATTTACAATTTTACATAGAATTACATTTACAATTACAATTACAAATTTACAAATATTTTACATACAATTCAATTAAAATTAAAATTACAAATACAATTACAATTTTAGAATTTTATATACAATTACATTTGCGATTTTACATAGAATTACATTTACAATTACAATTACAATTTTATAAATAATTTACATACAATTCAGTTAAAATTACAATTACAAATAAAATTAGAATTTTAGAATTTTACATACAATTACATTTACAATTACTAATTTACAATTTTTCATATATACAATTACAATCATTTCAGAATAAATCAAATATTACAATTACAATTAAAATTTTACATTAATAAATATTTTACATATAATTACAGTCTATATTACAATAAGTACAAATACAAATACAATTTTAGAATTTTACATACAATTAAAATTTAAATTACAATTACAATCACAACATAATATAATAAATATCATGGTCATTTAATACTAAATTAATTAATAAACATCGTCACGATCATCATAACCATTGTACAAACATCATATTCAACTAATAAACACATTCAAACATCAAATTAACATTATATATTAAGATCATCACAACACAAACATCAAATATACATCTCAATATGTCAAATAACTCATGCTATCACATATGCACATCTATCTGCAAGCTAAACATTAAATACACATATCTAACATGACCTAACAATATGCATCACATCATGATGATCACAAACATGAAAATTAAGTACAACTGCAACATGAACATAAAATACATGGACCATATATATATATATATATATATAACTTAATAATGTTAAAAATATACAACTATAATATAAATGTCATAGATTAGGCACTGGTGGTAGTATAACAGCATCAATAGCAGTACTACAAGTGGATGCCTGCTCAGTAAAGCTGGGTGCAACCTCGACAGTTGATGGTCGAGCCTACTCATGATCATGATCACTAGTATTGATGGATGCATCCGCTGGTGGTAGTACAACATCACTATGAGCAGCAGTAGTGGAGGCCTACTCAGTGAATAGTACATCCTCGACGGTCGATGGTCTAGCCTGCTCATGATCATCATGACTAGTACTAATGGATGTAGCTATAGCCTGCTGACTCTACATGGCCGATTGTCCAGCCTCATCTCCATGATGAATGTGAGATGTTGCCACTGGAGCATCATGCTCATCAAGCGCGCCGCGAGGTGAACGATCATGAGAAGCATGTGAGTCACTTCTCGTGGAATCATGTCCATCATGTGTCGTGGCACGACTATGCCTATAGCTACACACAGACCTCCTGAGTTGCGTAACAGCTATCATAGCTCCTATGACATGCTGCATCAGGCCATACATGTCACGCGGCATGCCTCTCCACATCCGTAACAGCCTATCATTGGCTTGTATGTCTCTGTAATGAGTGGGCCTGATGCCCGCATCAACAATCAATGCACAGAGTTGGTTGGCCAACTCCATCCTATATCTGGTCTCAACTCGACCACGCCTAGAAAAAGGCGGGACCGATGCACCATGATGAGTAGGAGCATGTCTCTCCGCTGCACCAGCCTCATCCTCATCATGATCATGCTCGACATCAGCAATATCCTGATCATCAACATCAGGATCCACAACTGGATCATGTGGTGGACCCGACATCTCCTCGCCATCAAAAGAGCCAATGTCTGAAAAATATATACAAGTACACAAAAATAATTAGACAATTTCATTACAAAATTTAATAAAAACAAGTTAATTAAGAACATGTTAGAATAAATATAAATAAAATAGTAATATTACCTCTATAATCTAGCGGCTCATCAGCTGTGAAGAGGATGTTGGGACACCCTCGCCAATCTAAGCCAGGATAAGGACATGGGACCAAAATAAAGGGATGCAACCTGTCAACATTGGCTAGTAATTCGAGTGACTCATGTGATATCCTGGCTGGAAACAAAGTGTCTCCCCTCTTGGGCATCATCTTCCCCCACATGTGCATCTAGGACTCAAACATCGGCTTACGAGGCTATCAAACAAAACTATGTCTCATCTCTAGAAACCTCTCAAAAAATAAACAAAAAAATTCTGAAGCAAAAGGGAAGTTCACCCTCCCTTGTGCATGAGCACGACATCTATCTAAGGCCGTACAAAACTTCTGCAAAAAAATGGCTAACCACCTAACAAGTCGTGGCTGTTGTACTAAAGAATAAACATAATATAAAAGCAAGAAAATAATGCATTTCCTGTCACTGGTGTTGTGCAAAATGGTAGAAATGATAAGGGAGAGGCACTGAATGTCCTGTCTACCAAAAGAACCTATATGTAACTGACCTTCAGGTACCTGAAACTCTGAAGGAGACAGTACATGTGGTCCAATGTATCTTTGGGAGTAAACTAACTGACTCCTTGCTGCACAACCAGTTGGCATGTCCGGGAATGAGGGAAAATCCACCCCTCTCCTCAATAGTCCTGTAATAAAATAAATATCATCCTTAGTGGGTGTGTACCACTGGTCAAGACCAACCTGGAAATTTTTTCAATGGGAATTCCACCTGTGGATAAGATATCTCAAAAACACACTATGTGGCTTTTGGGAAGTAGCCTCCACATAGAACTTGAGGAGGGCTACCTGCCTAAGGATCTCCTGGGTATCTACAGTAATAGGGTGAGGGTATGCATCTCTCTCCCTCTCTTAGGCCTCCCATTGGTGAATCATGTCATACTTCTCAGCCTGTTGTTGCTTCTGTTCCTCCTCTTCTCTCTGAATCATTGCCATATTAAATAATTTTCTTTATTAAAACAGACATGTATTTAGGAATATACATATTTTTTTTTTTGAAAAATAAATAAATAGACAAGTAGGTGCGCAATA
The DNA here is from genome assembly GCA_034641835.2 of Pinus albicaulis. NCBI lineage: Eukaryota > Viridiplantae > Streptophyta > Pinopsida > Pinales > Pinaceae > Pinus > Pinus albicaulis. The sequence continues at coordinate 622,518,120 of CM076580.1, read as the reverse complement.
AAAATAGTCACGCACCGGTCATGGTTCATCCTAAGAATGTAGAGGACCGATCTCGGTGCCCCTAATGAAATACAACACTTCAGGATTGGTGCAGCTATCTATTTTTCAAGCACTGTTAACTTCATCAAAGTTCAGAATAGCCGTGCGCTGACTGAAATATATGCCCCGATGCGTATATTCGTGTCAGTGCACCAACTTCATGACAATTACATAGCTGATGATGCAGTATTTTACCCAGCTACACAGTTGACCCTCTAGGAATCCTGAATGTGGTGCGTTGACATACACCGGGGTGGGTCATTCCGTTAATGCACCACACTATGATTCCCATATTCAACGGTGCGCCTGGGTAAATGAGCGCACCGCCTTTTATTTTTTTTTATTTTTTATTTTAAAGTTATTCAGGGTGCCTTTCGGTACTGACCCGGAACAGTGCGGATAGCATTAGCACTGGTGGCAGTGCGGCCTGTAAATTTTACAGGCAGCACCACTATCCAGTGCGAGCGGAACAGCTCTGGCGCACAGCGCGATATATATATATATATATATATATATATATATATATATATATATATATGGTTATTTTTAAGGTTATTCCAATTTCTAATCCGCTAAAAGGATTATGGAGAAACTAGAAAAATACCTGTACATTTCGCAGTTGAGGAGGTATATTGGTTGTAAACTTTGAAAAATAAAATTTTCCCACCGTTTTCCAAAATGCAAGCCGGAGATTAATGGCCAATGTGGAGCAGCAGTGCGTGCAATGGGTGCAATGAGAACACCGATGTTAGGGTGGCTCAAACAAGGGGAAATGGCAGTAGTGTCTGAGAGCTTTGGAGCATTGAGGAAAGTGAAAAATGAAGTTTTTAGGCCATAATTTTTTTTGATTTAACCTTGTTCTACTGCACGGGGTTTTACAAGCGCACCAGTATGCTTACCTACAACTGCACCGGGCTGTGTCAAATTTGGTACATTGTTTATAATGCACCGGGGTAGTTCCCTAACACTGCACTGGGATGTTTCAGTTTCGACATGAAATTTTGATGATGCACCGGGGCGGAAAATCCGTAAAGAATTGGTGTAGAATAGTCATAAAGCACCAGTTTTTTTGCCTTAATTTTTTTTTTATTTAACGCTATTTCGGTGCATATGGTTTATCGACGCACCGGTGCTCCTGGATAAGAATGCACTAGCGCGTTTCTGTTTTGGCGCGATGTTTTATGATGCACCGAAATGGAAGAGTGGTGAAGCACAGGTGTGTTACAGTAATAGGAGGCCCTAGATGTGTGTGTACGTTGCGCAAGCTATCTGGTGTGCCAATGTCTTGCGCACACCGGTGCGCTCTATGGTAGTGCATGCACTGGTAATTGACAGCTCAGAGTCACTGGAAAACTAAAAAATCCCGGTTATTTTGCCTTATTTATTTTTTTAATTTATGTCTTTACCGGTGCACGTTGTTTATAGGCACACCGGTTCTATTTCCTACAAGCGCACCTGTTAGTTTGTGTTTTGGCATGATGTATTATGATGCATTGGTGTGGTTTCTTTCTACCACACCAGGTGGTTTCAGTTTTGGCGCGGTATTTTATAATGCACCAACAAGGGAATATCCGTGACGCACTGCCATATATCAATGGATGGGACTAAGTGGGTGGACGAAGTGCACTCGTGTCCAAGAAGCATTTTTTTCGTTCACACCAAAGGATTTCTCGATTCGAGAGCATCGGGGCTACACGTAATGTAATGATAAGCGCACTGAGAGGAAACCATCCACAAAACCCTCCGCCCGCCAACCTCCTCTAGTAACCTCTGCTAGAAATGGATGTATGGGAATTTTTTCTCGTGGGGTTTCTCAAAAACATCCGCTAGAGGGTATTTTTCCTTTGTAGTGACAGATCTCAATGAGTTAATAGGTGTCACTATGTTCTTGCATGAATATATTTATTTCCTTAAATAAATTCTAGTCATTTGATAGGATATTTGGTGTAAATTATTTTATAAATACTTCACTATTTCGAAGGATTAGGGTGGATTGTTGAATATTTATATAGCTAATTGTTCAAATACCTAAGGGTTATTGTACCATTCCCAGTTTATAGACAAGACAAGTAATAAAGGCATTTCTTTATAGGATTCATGTGTTGAGCTATCTGAGTGAAGTATAATTTCAATTGTTCATGTTCTTTTCTTAAGTATTCCATAAACTTTAATGTGTTCCAAATTTGAATGTTATAACTGGAATTTTATTGTAGAATTTTTTTAATTACACTCTATTTTGAATTGTTATACATTTCTATGTTTTATTTTGATATCTGGTTTAAGGAATTCCTAACTTCTCCTTCATCCTAATTGTCCTCTTTCTCCTTCCTTCATTATCTGGTTTAAGGAATTCTTAACTTCTCCTTGATCCCGATTGAAAACCACTTCAACATTCAGCCTTAAGATCTGATTTTTCTCAGTTATCCTACCCTGTCACACTTAATTTATAATTTTCTTCGCTTTCGTTTTCAAGTTATATTGACTCCATAGCCCAATGGAAAATGGAAAAGCACCTATCCATCTAAATCAGTAATTCCACCAACAAATAAAAATCAATTCACAACAAGCATACATAACTATCCTAAAATCTATTAAAGTAAACAAAATTAAATCATTAAGAGAGAGCCCTCTATGAGCATTAGGAATGCTAGATCATAATCTCCTAAAGTGGATAGTAGTTACCTCTGATATTTCTTTCAAACACCAATAACAACCCTTTGGAAATATCAGAGTGACAACACAAAGAAATCCTATTATTGAATTATGATTCAATAATAAACAATTTTATTGAATGTTTTAGGAGTGGGGTTTTATCTCTGGGTACCCATGGTGGTAGTAAACACTTATTATTTCTATGTAAAGAAAAATACTAAGAGAAAAATGTTTTTCGTACAACAAATTTGTAATTTATTATTTTATTCCATTCATAGTAAGAGTGAAACATATTCCTTCTTTAAAGCAATCATTGTCCAATAAGTTAGTAGCAACTTGTTTGTGTGTATACTCTCTTCAATGTCTTGCAAATGTTATAACGGGTTTCGTGTGTGTGGAAATTATTTTCTTTCAACATATTTTTTGCGTTTTCTTTTCTTATTATTGTCATGAATGCATTTTTAAAATTTTGATAGATCATTTATGTTTATTTTTTATTTTAAAATTATGGTAAAATTGTGTTTTTTTTAATTTTATTTTTTACTAATATTTAGTTTTTGGAATTTTATTATGTAAATAAATACTTTTTATTTTCTTATTTTGAGGTATCTAATTATAAAAAATAATAAGAGAATATACTTACCTATAAATAATTTAAGCAAAACACTGCCTAACATTCATTGCAAAATCATTTATTAAAATATAGTTATAGCAAGTTTCAAGCTTCAGTAATTTTTTTCTATTAAGAATTCATTTCAAGATTTTTCTTTGTAAAATCCACTCATCTGAACATGAGGATCACTTAGTAGGAAATATTTTATAGCATGAACTTATTTTTTTTTCCCCAAGGAAAAATCATAATTTTCATTAAAGTTGAAAATTACATGTTGTAGATGCATTGCATATGCATATTGTGACTATTATCACTTACATTAGATCCTCAAAATAATCCCTCTATGGGGTGTACATCAGCATAAATAAAATAATTACAAACTGTTAGATAATAGATCCTGTCATACTATCTATCATGTAACTATCAAAAAGTACTCAAAAAACTGTCAATTTTCAAATCATCTGTGCTACTTTATCAACTTGATCTATGAATGGATGATGATAATAGCTGAAATTTTGAGCATCGTTGTATTCCTCTATGTGCCAAAGCTCCCTGTGTTGGACTGCTTCCTCCTTGGAAAGCTTGTCAAAAATGCAGTTGCGTTCCCTGTATATGTGAGAGCAAGATATTGATGACAAAAAAACTTTCATTCACCATATATCTTCTAATATAGAAACAAGTGTGTGCACATAACAAGATGAAACTTTGTTGAACCAATTTATGATAATTTTATATAGCATGAACTTATATTAGATAATTTAATTTTATAATAGATAAATTAATATATTTCTTATTATATAGAATTGACTCGAATTGACTCTATAGATTTTTAATATGTTTTATTTTTTCATTAAAATTGATTGGGGCTAAGTATTATTTTATGTTTTTGACAATTTTAAGTATATAATACATTAATGTAGTTTTTGTTGATCTATGTATAATATTTTCCTTCTCCATTTTCAATATACTATTTTTATCAAACATGGTATGAAAGCATTTATTATACTTTTTCTCATTACTAATTGATTAAACTTGTGTTCTCAATTATATTTTTTCAAAAAATTTCTAACTTGATAGAAATTTCCAATAGATGTGGAGAAATACCTTTAGTTGAAATCCATTTTCACCTTTTCCACACACACATATATATATATATATATATATATATATATATACTATTAAGTTTATATCAAATAAGAAGATTTATAATTCTTTTAAATATTTTAAAATATATTTTTATTTTTATTTTTAATATATAATAAATTTATTATTATTATTATTACTCGCAATTGTATTAGGTGTTGCAAAAGAAATGTCGTAAGGAAATAATGTAGGATAGATTAGCATTAAATTGTTACTCTTCCATGATGACAGTGAAATTGTCACTGATGTTTCCAAAGGCTCTCAATGAAATTTTCTATCTCAGTTAGAGAGGGGAGTCTCAGGAATTTCATCATTGACATGACAATAGTATCCTCAGTATCAAGTTCTCTCCTTTTGGTTATTTAGTGTAGTTTCCAAAGAATGCACTAGAGAGATAAAAAATATCTCTAAACTTAGAAATTATTGACCAGAATACTTTAATTTGATCTTTTGGTTATACATACATTTATATTTGAACTTGCAACAATTATGTTCCAAGTATTAGCCTACTAGAATGGTTGGAATTTATCCACACCCTATTTGTATATTCCAAAATTATTTGGGATTCAAGATTTCTTGCAATTGATATAAATCTGTTGGGTTTCATTTAAATCCATTTACATTTTTCCCCCAATTCCAACCCTAGAAAACATTTGTCATTTCTTTTTTATCTATATGTGGACCAAATCATAGTGACCTGCATCAAATGCTTTTGGATAAATTATAAGAAGATCAAGTTGAAGCCAAAATATGAATCTTTTGAACTCAAGGATGTTGAATATCTCAAATTAGCATATTCTACCACAAGTATGGTAAATTTGAATAATGAAGATCAACACATTTGGTCTTTGAATTGTAGAGATGACTATGAGCCTAGAGTAGGATACCAAATTCCTTTCAATTGATGATATGAACAACCCAAAAATTAGTATTAACCAAAAAATGATTATTAACCAAGCATCATTATTAGGATTTGATATAACAAAAATCATCTATTACCAAAACAACGAATTTTTCAACTACATTTGGAAATTATTATAGAATTGGTTTAAACCAAACAAATTCAAGTATTTCCTTCCATTCACATGTTGATGGATCAATTGAGGTAGCAAATTTCACTATGATTTGATCGTTATTTATATTGAATTAGAAACATTAATCCTCTCAAAAAATTGAGTTACTCATCTCTTCAACTAAGAGTTACATTAAAAATAAATACAATTATGACCCATTATGATGTAATGATTCTCCATGTGATGTCCTTAAATGATGAATCACTTTTATAACCTACTTATATTATTGATATAATTATGATTATAACACTTCTTATTACAATATCATATATTTTTGAAACGAAATTTTTTCACTTTTAAAACAACAGAATAAGCATTAATAGGGAAATTAAGGCATAGGAAATTTGTTCAGTGAAGATATGTTTCTTAAGTGACAATGCTGATTCCCATAGTAGCTCCTTATGGGGTTGTGCCTTGTGGATTAGATATTTTAACATCCAATACAGTTTCAAGTGTAATAGGCTTGAGTCAAGATGAATTCATACCACATGGAGAAATAACCTTTGTGCAATAGTTTGACATGTCTATTATGTCTCTTGTTGGTCTCGTAGAAAAATTCAATCTCAACGCTTGGAGAAAATTATTAAATCATACTTATGTCTATGATATAAGTATAGTGGGGAGAGTAGCATCTTGATGGCACCTTGGGATGTGTGCACCAATCCAAAAGATGACAATGGAATTAACTTTACTGAGGTTTCTACATACTTTTGCTACCACCACTAGTAGAAAATGATGAAATTAGTGAGTAGGTGACCAAAAGAGTTAGCCACCGCATTTATTTCAAGTGAATTACTACTAAATTTGAGCAATTTTAAGTGACCGAACTAAAAATTACTAACTTAAGCAACTAATTTAGTCTATGAATAAAATATACGACTAGATAATAAGTTACTAAACTAAAAACGACTAACCTAAATGACTAATTTACTCTAGCAAATAAATATATGACTAGATAATAAGTGACTAAACTAAAAACGACTAAATTAAATGAATAATTTAGTCTAGGACTAAAATATATGAGTAGATAATAAGTGACAAAATTAATAATGATTAACATAAATGACTATTATATTGAAAGAATAAAAATACGATGAAATAGCAAGTACAACAGCTATATGAATTAGTCATTTATGTTAGTAATTTTTAATTGTGTCACTCAAGAAATGAAAAATTCAATTTTGATACCAAAGTGTCACATTTCACTACAGGGGTCTTTGAATCCATCTGCAGTGCTAAAATTTACAGACAAAAGTTTCTATGAATCCATCTACAATGTTAAAATTTTGAATACCCTTTTGTCTCTAAAGTTTAACACTAGAGGGTTGTTTCTACTATCACCTTATCAATGAATCCTCTCACTTTAGATTACGTATTGAATCTTGGCGGTATCCCAAAGCACAAATTTATGGGGTGCTTTGTGTGACATCACTAGCATAGAAAAACAATTTCCCCCCTCATATACATTATGATACGTATAAACTGTACCTTCAAACATGGCTAAATGTGCTCTTTACACACTTGTAAGCGACATATGTGATTTGAAAGCCTCCTAATTTGTTCAGTGTATATATAAACACACATGATTCTTGTTAACGACTATCACCACCACCACATTTTCACCCTATACAAGTATACACAAAATTAGAAGAGATGTGTATTAATGCAGAATAAAGACTTGAACATAGGGAAGTGGTATGTTTTCACAATTAACATTTATTAATTTGGAAGAACATAATCAAATAAAATAATCAAATAAAATAATTCCATCTACTTATATGAAATTAACAATTTACAAGGTGCAAAGGATATAAACCTTCCATCATGCATGCTAGTATCTTAAGGTCCACTCTTCATGTTACAATATCACTTGTGATATTTTCTTCCTCTTGTAGTTGTCTAAGAATTTATTTCCATATCTTTATATCAACATATATTAGTCTTTGGTTTTTTTAATTATTTTAGTTTAAAGAGATTTTTTTGAATATTTACGTAAATTTTCTTAACAATATAGAAAATAAAAAGAATTATACAAGTCAATAAAAAACATTATTTTTTTAAATTATTTTAGTTTAGAGAGATTTTTTTGACTATTTGTTTAAATTTTCTTAACAACATAGAAAATAAAAAGAATGGTAAAATTCAATAATAAAAAGTAAAATAAATCAATAAAAAATAGAAAGACTATTTAAAAAAAATTAATATGCTTCATTCTAACAACCTATATGAGCATTTTGTCAAAACAAATAACTAGAACAATAAATAAAGAAAATAAGGACTATCTAAAAGTCATGCAATGTGTGAAATGTTCCTTTTATTATAAGCTATAGAATTTTGTTCATTACCCCTTTGTCACTAAATTAATATTTTACTTTAGCTATTGCATTTGTTATCGAATTAAGAGTTCATAGTGCATTATTTATTTCCCTCATTTTTTTAAGTGATCTATATTTTTTATTTCCCTCTAAGTATCTAATAATCTGGCGGGAGTTTAAAATTCCATGGTTTTAAAGTCTGTTTCGACTCCTACAGGATGGTAAGGTAATCATATCTGACTCTGTCCTTCCAGACCATAAGGTATTTGTCTCAAATGTTGAATCTGACTCTGTCCTTGTAGACCATAGGTATTCATGTCAAATGTTGAATCCGACTCTGTCCTTCTAGACCGTAAGGTATTCATCTCAAATGTTGAATCTGAAAATCTAAATGCCTTTTCTAGATTTTAATTAATCCCATACCCTGAATGCAGCTACATTTTGATTAATCCCAAAGGCCGAATTCATTTGCAGGTATTTTATAGTGGTACTAATGGCACAATTTCCTCCATTTATAGTGGTTCGAATCTCACATTGAAGGGAAAATTAAGTATTCGGTGGAAGTCACCCATATTTTTTGATGTTGAACAAGATTAAATTTATTTATGCCTACGTACTAGTGGATGGGTTGTGCATGGTACTTGGAGGATCTTAGACACAGTTATATCCAAGACATATTCTCTCCTAGTTGAGTGTGAGGCTAGATATTTTACTCAATCAGAGCTTGAATCTCTACATTTTTGCTGGCTGTGGGTTTTGAAGTTTACAGTAATGGGTGACCAATCACTCTTATACACTTTATAATTATAATAAATTAATTTTGGGTTGCGTGCTACCCCAAAGACCAATTCTGCATGGGATTGCAAGGCTATCATTAAGGTTGGACCTATGTATTCATCATTGGAAAATATATATTATAAACTAGTCTTGGAACGATGCTTCAGGAGAACCAATATTGAATTTTTTACACTCACCAAAGCAATGCCACTAAAGATCAGTATGCTACCAACCATGCATGTTTTGAGCAAGTATGGAGGAACTGTAAAGGAAATGTTGAAACAACGAATGAAAATGCTATCTCTGAGTTATTTCATCTTTATGATGTTGTTCATATTGATATGGAGAAAGAAATGGAGGCGAAGTTGGCAAGGAAAGATAAAGGTAATAGTGAAGTTATCTCAGATCATGAAAGACATTTTATGTGTAATTTCCTACCTATGGTGAGAGAATATCTTTTGAATGTGGCGTGTTCTGATAAATTTTGGGTGAGGTTTGGGAGGATAACCATGCGGTTTTTTTTTTTTCATTTTGGTAAAACATTGTTGTGAAGTGGAACAATATGGAAAATTGGGCGCATTGAAGAAAAACGGAGGCATTGAACAGTGCAATGGGTCTAGCGATGGCAGCGACATAACCTCAATTCGCTCAATCTCTTCACTGTCAGATAGTGAAGGATAGTGAATGTTGGAAGATAGCAGGGGATGTTGCAGGAAAAAATGGGCACTCACAAAGGGCATTACCTTTCAAATGTTGATGAAGTAGTGAGTCTCTATTTAATGAAACATCATTCAATGAGCAGCACTTCTAGTACCAACCCTTATTCTACTTCTGCTCTTCTCACTATCTCCTCCTCTTCGTCCTCGTCGGTAATAAGGTTTCAAGTAAGGATGCATTGTCATATGTTAATATACTATAATTGAGGAATAAATTTACGGATGCACTTGGTCTCTATGAATTATTTCTAGAAACAGAGCCTATAACCATCAGAGGTCACGTTGGAAATGGAATATGTCTCATGCCAAAGGAATTTGAATGTTTTAATGTAGAATATCTTGCGCTTGATCCACAGAATGCTTGTGATCTCACGCACTATGGAGTTTTGCACAAATATGAAGGACACTTATAGATGCAGTAGAGGTTTGTTTCTCACATCTGATGCTATTTGTGGTCTTTTTTCTTTGCTGTAATTATTTTTTGTGTTACTTGTTTGTTTGAGCTTCTTTATAGTAGTAGGTTTTTTATATTGTATTTTGAAAGAGAATGAATTTGAATATTACTAGGATAACCACAATATATCTATAGTAAATATGGTACATATTTCCCATCACCTCTCAAAGATGAATTATATAAAAAAATTGTGACTGTTTCCAATGGTTTGAATGGTTTTCAAGTTGAGAAGAATATGATTTTTTTTTTTATTGGAAAAAAAATCCACTGAAATGTAGTAGTATTTTAGGAAAGCTAATATTGTTGGAAAGCATTGGTTGCCCTTGGGATTCCCTTGGGATGAGATTAGCAAGCTATACCATAAAAAACATCAAATTTTTAGGGATAGTTCATGGAAAACACTATACTCTACAGTGGACGTTTTGTCAAACCTGGGACTAAGAAAGGAAAATATAGGTAACATTATTTTAAATTATCCTGAGATTCTTACATGGAACCTAAGAAAATCCATGAGAGATAATATAGATTTACAAGCATTAGTTTGGATCAAAAGGAGATGATAGAGACATATTTTATTCATCCTTGCTATTTGCATGAGAACTTTATCAAGTTGATTGAAGTTATTAATTGCACTCGGCTTGAGAAACATGGAATTTTTTTGTCTATCAGAGAACATCTAAAAAATACAATGCCCATGAATCGATTGTATAAGGTTTATTCATAAACATTTCATAATATCCCTTCTATACAATCAAAAATTTTCCATAAAGGATATGATCTAGTTGTTCATGGCTCTAAAAGATAATATTTGAAAAGCACAATGCATGTGACTCGATTATCTAAAGTTTCTTAAACAAAAATTTAGAATACCCTTTCTCTAGGATCATAACTTATATGTAGAAGAGATGATCTCAATGTCAGTGATTCTAAGCTCAGACATTCCCTAGGCACCCAAGAAATAAATATCACTAAAATTTTACAAGAGCCAATTCAATGACATAAGCTAAACCTTTCATTGAAATTAGGCTTGATACATTACCCTGAGTGGATGTTCAAAGATGCTAGAATGATTCATTGTGGAGGCAATAAGATGTAGGAGAGGTTAAGTCGTGTTTTGAGAATCGGGTTACCTTCCAATGATGTTTGTCAAATGGTGAGGGCAAGACCAACATTATTTACTATAAATTCAGATTTGATCCAAAAGAAATTTGATTTTATTTTTAGTACAACATTTAACCCACTACAGGTTCTTCCATCATTTCCAAAATATTTCACCTTTGATCTCGAGGGTAGGATAAAAACAGGATACAAAATTTATGCTTGGCTTGAGAAAAAATAATTTCTTAAGAAAAAGTGTGGTGCCTATACCATATTTATGCTACCAGAGAGAATATTTGTTAAAAGATAGATTAACTTCCACCCTAAAGGGAGCAAGTATTTCAGTCTTTGCAAGCTTGATAAAGTAATGTCCATGATTCCATTGTCTAAGGTTTCTTTAGAAAAGTTTGAGAATCTCCTTTGTGGAAGACTAGAACTCCTCCGTAGAAGAGATTATCTAAATTTCCATGACGCTAACTTAATCTCATATAGAAATGTGAGAATTACATGATCTAAATTATGAAAAAAAAAAAATTCTCAGTCCTTGTACAGTCTATTGACAGAATTTTTGGGATGGCACAGTTAGACCTATGAAGTTTCATCAATGTCAACTTTTCAAGAATTTATTGTTAATATACCAATCCTTTTTAAGGAATTCTACATGTTATCATATCAATCAATGTTGATTCCATGGCGTGCAAATCTACTAACTCATGTGGTCACACTTCTACAAACGTATGCTACAAAAAAAACCTGGAACATAATTGATAAGGTTTTGAACTTGTTTCCCTTTCATCAAATAGGCACTCTTCAGTCTTTCGCATGACATCTTGAAAACTTTCATAGTCGGGGTTATTAACTTATTTCATAAAAATATGTTTCTTGTAAAGTATTGATATGTTTTAGAACTACCCAAATGAATGACTTTGTTTCAGGGATAAATATATGCCCTCTTCAACCAATAGATCACATTGGATTCATTTTCTTAGAAGCTTATCATATTTAATTATTTATTTAATGTGGCACTCACTGTAGATTTTCTGAGAAATTTTGTTCTGCTATTATGAACAATCTAAAAAAAAAAAATTTCTCACACAAACACATAATTTCTCTACCAAATAGCAATGGAGTAGAAGATAAATAATTTCACAAAATTTACACAATAAACCACACAATTTTTCTAGGGAACCCAACAGGGAAATCCTCGCTTTCTTCTTAATTTTGGTAAGCAAAATTGAGCAACAAATCTGATACACATACAAGCTAGTTCTATTCTGAAAATACATTGATTTTCCTGCTTATCCTATGCTTGAAACTTACTCCTAATAACTTACCTGATTCCTTCTCCTATATGCACTACACGCTCTGATTTTCCAACAAAAAACCTTAGGAAATAATCTCCTATTTCCTGTCATTGGCTAAGATCATATTAAATAGGGATTTCCCCTATTTCTATGTGCACTCCAAAGATAAAATTTTCTTCCTCAATAGATTGCGAAAGGAACACTTGGCTCATTCCTCCACAAGCTCTCTTACTCACAAACTCATGCTTAAGAGTTGATTGACTAATTGTGTGCCTTTGATCTTCTTATAATCTTTTTGATTAGGCTATTTTTAGTGATTTTTCAAAATTAGGAGTTGAATTGAAGCTTTTCTAGTTAACAAAAGTCAACACTCTTAGTTAACTAGATCATCCTAAAATTTGGGAGGCTAACTCCACTTATTCACTCAGTTCCCAATTTAAATAACACTACAAGATCGATAAATCATCCTCCAAAAACTCGCATTAGTAAAACTACTTCTTGAACTCATATTCATCACTGGAACTCATAGATGCATAAGAATATCTACAAATTGATTCCTTGAATCAAGGTCTAGATCAATGAAGCCATTCCTTTTCTACTTTTTAGCACTCCCTCTTAGTGAGGAAGGGATTTTGTACAAATACCAACTTATATATGTAATGAAAAAAAACTACCTCTTGCCAAGGCCTTGATCAATATGTCTACCGCCTGCTCCCCTATAGGAATGTACTATAGCTTGACTATACCCTTCTGCAGAAAATCTCTAAGATGGTGATACGAGATATTGATATGCTTTGAGGGATCATGAAATGTTGGATTCTCAAAGAGTTTAATGCAACTATGATTATCACCATGTATCATGGTAGGCTCCATCCTTTGACTGAAAAGTCCCACAAGTAAATTCCTCATCCAAATAGCCTTCTAGGCTACCTCACTAGTGACCATGTACTTGGCCTCTGTTTAACTGAGTGCAATTTATCTCTGCTTGTTGCTATACAAAGACACTATAGCTAACCCAATGCTGAAGATGCCACTTGAGGTACTCTTCCTCCTTGTGGAGCTCCTTTCCCAATCTAAATTAGTGAAGCCCTCAAGCCTCACTCAATCATCCTGTTTGTACCATAGTCCATAGTTTGTTCTGACTCTGAGATATCTAAACACATGCTTTGCAGCAACCCAATGCACTTTGTTTAATTCAACCATGAAGTGACTTAGTTGTTTGACTGTAAAACAAATATCAAGTCGTGTGTTAAAAAAGTAAATCAATTATCCATTTAGCTTCCTGTATAATCTAAGATCCACTAGCTCTGTTGTAGTAGCACCCACTTTCCTCCAATTTGTGACTATAGGTGTGGCCATGGGCCTGCAATATTGCATGTGAAATTTCTGGATAATCTCTGTTGTGTACTTTCCCTATCCCAAAAAGATGTCACCATCACCCTGCAAATCCTCCAAGCTGAGGAAATAGTGAAGAAGCCCCATATCCTTCATCTGAAACTCCTTTGCTAGGTCCTCCGTCTAATCCTAGATCAAGGTCTCATCTCCATTCAATATAAGGTTTTCGACATAGAGAAATAGAATGAATGGAATCCCTCCAACCATGATGTAGTACAAGTTTGCATCCGCCTCATTCTTAGTGAAGCCCAATCCTCGAATTTAGTTTTCAATCTGAGCGTATCATGCTCTAGAATCTTATTTGAGCCCATAAATAACTCTCTTCAGCCTACACAGATGTGTGTATCTATTGAACTTCTCAAACCCCTCTGGCTACTCTATATATATCTCATCCTCAAAAATTTCATTGAGGAATGTTGTCTTCACGTCCATCTAGTGGATCTTCCACCCCATCTTTGATGCAATTTCTATAATAGTCTTGATGGATGAATACTATGCTACTGAGGAAAATGTATCCTCATAGTAGATGCCCTTAATCTGTGAGAATAATTTGGTCACCAACCTGGTCTGCAAAACTTGATGGGGAAAGCCCTTGATCAAATCTTGTTATTATTAATATCAAATGTTCAGCAAAGAGAGAGTACAATGTATCAAGGTCAAGATCGACTTGCCAATTTGAAGATTCAAGGTCACTGTGTTTAGGTAAATAATTGGTCCAAAAGAATGATGTTCTTGAATAGGAAAATTCAGCCCTTATAGGATTGAGGCTTATTGCTGTAGAGGCTTAGCGTTCTGGTAAGCTGGTTAGATTTTGATGACAAGCTTCAATAAACCTCTTCCACTTCTCCTAGAATCCTTTGTTGACTACAGTTTCCATTCAAGATAATTAGCCCACATTCTTCTGCTGACCAGATCTATTTCTAGTCCTATAATATGCCTTACATACTTCAACATTTAAGAGAATCGTTTCATGGCCCATCCTGAAATTATACAAGAATATGACCTCTTGATCTAGGGAAGATAACACTCACAGTTCACTTGGAAGAGATTTTTTCTAATGCATCCAGTTTTGAGGAGAAGAACCCTACTTAAAAAGTTCCATAACATAGCAAAACGTTCCCTCAAATATTGTGGTTTCCTATCTGTGAGATATTGGTCTGAAAAATGACATAAGCTTGGCCTAGAATAAATCTATGATAGCCCAAACTGCCTCAACCTCATCCCAGTGAACATAGCCTAGAAAATATGACCTCCAAACACTTGTGCCTTTCTTCAGGATCATCTGTGGCTATTTCAGAGAGAATAAACATGAGATATATGATTAAAATGAGGTTCAGGGCACCTCAATATATACTAGTCGGTGGGATTGAAGAGACGTCACTTTTGGGCATATTGAGCCGGCATATAGGTGAGGCCGACCTTGTTAATTTTACATGAGAGAAACATAAATTCAAAATCATACTTCTACTAAACCAAATTCGATGATATTTATGTCAATTTTGTTCCTCTCGAAAAGAGAAATTCATTGTTGCAGTTATCTTCCCTAAAGGAGTTGTAGAAAGTGGAATTTGTCCCTAGTTTCCAATTTTAACATATGGCCTTGAATACATGTAAATTTTTGTAGATGTTACATTCTTGATGAAAATTTACTTTAAACTTGATACCAAATAGAAATCACATAAAAATGAAAGTAAAATGTTGATATAACATACCAATAGATCGAAGGAAGACAAGCCAAAAATATAGTTAACTTGATCACAAAATATATGTGTTGTGGTGCATTACAACGGTCAACAGAATGCTTCGACCAATAAAGTCTCCTCATGGTCAGCCAACACGAAGTGTCACATAGCCCTCAAGACATCTCTAGAAGAGTGAAGGCAAAGTCAACGAAATTCAATGGTGTCTAGTCAATGGTCAAGACAAAACAATAGCAACAGAAATTCCACACAACAAGGTCTACGGTCGACGTCCAGCCTCAGTTTTTGTGCCAAAAATGCGAACTGTAGAGATCAGAATTTTGGGACAATTTGGGGCCAATTTTACCAAGTGTTGACCGAAGTCAACATTGGTCAAAGCTGCACTGAAAGCCCTAGAACAGATTTGAGACCCTAGCTATTTTTTTTCCCACATGTCAAAGAAGAGAAGCCTCCAAATGATGATCCAACCAATCAGAAAGAAGAGAGAAAAATGTGTGATGAGTGATGGTGAAAATGACCTCCAAATTTGACCAATATATATCCATCTTTGAGGGTGTGTGACACATGTGTTTGGGCTCCAAGCCTACATTGCAATTCTAGCTGACCTGGCACATAAGTGGAATAAATTCAAAATAAATGTTCTTCTCATCCGATCAAGATGATCTTTAGATCGACCTTGCACCTATCCAAAAGAGGAATCCAATAAAAATATTGGCATAGTAATCTCAGTAGTAAAACATGGAGTTTGGACCTAGTTTCCCAAAATTAACGCTACACCTATTGGGCGGGGTCACCATTTTTGGTTTTCAAAGGGGTCATGTCTTGCTATGTTCATTTGGATGATGGATTGCCTCCCTCTTTTCAGGTATACTTTGTATATTATTGGACATATTTTGTTAATTAGACATGTTATGAGTATGTTCAACATAGATGACATATACAAGTAATATATCTATGTCTCTTGGCATGACCAAGTAGGATGACCGAAGCCTAAGATGATCTTCTATGCATTTCTTAGAGACATGGCCTCTTTATTTGATCCCCTTCTTGTTACACTAGATGCATGCACTCTAAGATATCTCTTGGCTAGTTTCGAGTGGGGTTACATATGATTTGGTGAAGGCTAAACAATAGATTCCTCAAGGTTTTCCAATTTCCATATAGAAGGGATTGATATGGAACATTTTGTTTTTTTGGTCTTATATACTATGACATATAGGAATGGTTATGTCACCTTTTTAGTCAATATCAAAATCCTCTCTCCATATTTTTTTGTTACCTAGATCAACAATGCTTAGCGTTGTTCATGAGGAAGGCATTGGTTCTCCAATATTCCAGGGGTCACTACTTTATTAGACATTAATTTGACAACCACATCCTTTTATTCAATGTTCTTAGTAGACAAAGGCACCGAGTAGCAGAGCCGCAATACCCACTAGCGAGTGTAGAAAATTCTTGTGTGTCCTGTAGCCCCACCCAGTTTTAGTTTGTTTTACACATCATGTTTAATGCCCACATCCCATGGTTAATTGCTGATATAACATGAAAATAAAATTCAAAAGAAACACTGCTAGCCTACCACTACTCTTTTACTTATACACACAATTTTTGAACTATAGTTTTTGGTCAATATCAGACCTTGGAAAAACCCCAAAGGGGAAATCCATTTTGAAGGAGGATTTTATTTTTCTTTTCTCAAAGAATTAATTACAACATTAATTACATCAAAAATGGTACTTATCTCTCCCTATTGATGTCTACTAAATCGTGCCCTTGTCCTTGAAACTCGTTCTCTATCCAATAATCACTACTTTGGAATGTGTGCCAGTAATAGACTTTCTCTACTCAGAAAATCATCACTGTCCTTGAAATCAGAACCATGAATTTTATGCCACTGATAGACCATTTTCCCCTAAAACTCATGCCACTCCTCAGAATTTCCATCCTCGAAATCTGTGCCACTGACCTGAAAATTTATCTTTTAAATTCATGTTGACATAGCTACTTTTGTTCCTTAAAAAATGGGCTATCATACTAGGATTAAATGTTTGGAAATGCATGCAACCAGACCACCTTTTCCACCTAGAAATCTGTGTTGGAAACCTCTATCCGGTCCTTCTCAGAATTCGTGCTTCTCTTCCAGCACAAAAGTTTTTTGGTTTTCAAAGGTCTCATATTTTTCTATGGCCATTTGACTGATGGATTGCCTCCCTCTTTTCAGGTATACTTTAGATATTCTTGGACATTTTTTGTTGAGTAAACATGTTATGAACATGTTCGTCATAGATGACATATACAAGTAATATATCTAGGTCTCTTCGTTTCAACCACTATAAGGATTGAAGACTAAGATGACTTTATATGCATTTATTAGAGACATGTCCTATTTTTTTAATCCCTGACACTAGATGCATGCACTCTAGGATGTCTTTTGGCAAGTTTTGAGTGGGTTTACATAGGCTTTAGTGGAGGCTAAAGAATAGATTCCTCAAGAGAATATGATTTTATAATTTTCATATGGAAGAGATTTAGATGGAACATTTTGTTTTTCGTTGTCTTATATACTACGAGATATAGGGATGGTTATGTTTCCTTTTGAGTGAATATCAAAACCATCTCTCCATCATTTTTTGGTACCTGGATCAATAATGCATAGCATTTTTCATGAGGAAGCCATTGGTTCTCCAATCATCCACATGTCGCTACTTTATCAGAC
Organism: Pinus albicaulis; assembly: GCA_034641835.2. Taxonomy (NCBI): domain Eukaryota; kingdom Viridiplantae; phylum Streptophyta; class Pinopsida; order Pinales; family Pinaceae; genus Pinus; species Pinus albicaulis. Next base: position 622,500,125 of record CM076580.1, on the reverse strand, counting down.
ATTAATTAGACAACTGCATCCTTTTATTCAATGTTCTTAGTAGAAAAAGGCTCTGAGAAGTAGAGCCACAGTACCCACTGGTGAGTGTAGAAAATTATTGTGTTTCCTATAGCCCGACCCGATTTTATTTTATTTTACACATCATGTTTAATTCCAAAATCCCATGGTTGATTGCTCATATAACATGAAAATAAAATTCAAAAGAAACATTTCTAGGCTACCACTACTCTTTTACTTATACACACAAATTTTTAGCCTCTAGTTTTTGGTCAATCTCAAACCTTAGAAAAACCCCAAAGGGGAAAGCCAGTTTTAAAGAGGATTTTATTTTTCTTTTCTTAGAGAATTAATTACAACATTAATTACATCACAGAGAGAAGTTATATCTCCCTGTTTCTCTCTTGGAAATCATGCCATTGTAGTTGAAACTTGTTCACCTTCTAACAAACACTACTTTGGAATGTGTTCCCCTCATAGAATTTCTCTGCTCAAAAAATCCTCACTATCGTTGAAACCAACACCACAAATTTCAGGCCACTGACACACCACTTTCCTTTGAAATTCATGCCATTACTCAGAATTTCCTTCATAAAAATAAGTGCCACTAACCTTAAAATTTCTCCTTTAAATTGATGCTGAAAAAACTTGTTTCTTCCTTGAAAAATGGGCTATAAGGCTAGGATTAAATATTTGGAAATGTGTTCAACCAGACCACCTTTTTAGACTATAAATCTATGCTGCAAACCTCTACCTAATCCTTCTCAAAAATCTTGCTTCTCTTCTAGCAGAAAATGTTTTTTGGTTTTCAAAGGTCTCATGTCCTGTTATGGTCATTTGACTTATAGATTGCCTCCCTCTTTTCAGGTATACTTTGGATATTCTTGGGCACATTTTTTTGAATAAACATGTTATGAACATGTTCATCATAGATGAAATATGCAAGTAATATACCTACGTCTCTTGGCTTGACCCACTAGGATGATTGAATCCTAAGATGACCTTCTATGCATTTCTTACAGATATGCCCTCTTGTTTTTATCCCTTGTTGTGACACTAGATACATGCACTCTAAGATATCTCTAGGCTAGTTTTGAGTGGGGCTACATAGGCTTTGGTGGAGGCTAAACAATGGATTCCTTAAGAGAATAGGACTTTCTAATTGTCATATAGAAAAGATTGCAATGGAACAATTTTTTTTGTTGTCTTATATACTATGAGACATAGGGATGGTTATGTCGCCTTTTTAGTGAATAGAAAAACCCTCTCTCCGTATTTTTTTGGTAACTCAGTCAACAATGCTTAGCATTGTTCATGAGGAACGCATTGGTCCTCCAATATTCCACAAACCACCACTTTATTGGACATTACTTGGAAAAATGCATCCTTTTATTTGGTGTTCTTAATAGTAAAAGGCTCTGAGCAGCAAAGCCATAGTAGCCACATGTGAGTGTAGAAAATTATTCTATGTCCTGTATCCCCACTGGGTTTTATATTTCTTTAAACATCATATTTAATTCCCAGATGCCATGGCTAATTTTTGATAGAACATGAATATAAAATTCAAAAGAAACACTGCTAGGCTACCACTAATATTTTACTTATACACACAAAGTTTTGGACTCTAGTTTTTGGTCAATCTAAGAACCTTGGAAAAACCCCAAAGGGGAAAGCAAGTTTGAAGGAGGATTTTATTTTATTTTCTCATAGCAATTAATTACAACATTAATTACATCACACAGGGTAATTATATATCCCTGTTGATGTCTAGGAAATCGTGACGTTGTCCTTGAAACTCGTTCACTATCCAATAATCACTACTTTGGAATATGTGCCATTGACAAAATTTCTCTGCTCAGAAAAAAATCACTTTCCTTGAAACAAACACGACAAACTTCATGCCACTAACAGACCACTGTCCCTTGATATTCATGCCACTGCTCATAATTTCCTTCGTCGAAATATCTGCCACTGACCTTGAAATGTCTCCTTGAAATTCATGTAAAGGGGTGGTCAATCAACTAGTAAAAGAGAAAATAATTCTAGAAGGTAAATTTATAAGGTGCTTCTCAAAAACATTTTGGATGTAAAGGGGTAGTCAATCAACTAGTAAAAGAGAAAACCAAACTTGGAGTGATTATGAAAAACTTTTGGATGTATAGGACTAGTCAACCGACTAGTAAAAGACCATAGTCACTGACAACCTCTTCGAAAAATTGGATGAGGCATCTTAAAATACCAAAATACACTAGCTTATAAATTTTCCCTATTAAGTAGCAATATATACTTAATCAATATACCACACACTTCAAAGTCTGTGTTGGAATTCTGCAAAGCTTTTGTTTTTGAAAAAAATAACCACACTAAATATGAATCTCCCTTTCTTTAAAAAGGCTCCCATCTACAATGTGAATGAAAGCCACTCAAAAAAGTAACAAGGATAACAAATTTAGAGTAAAAAACTTCTTGAAAAGTACTAAGGCTGTGATTGCAAGCATTGATTGATCAGTTGCAGCAAATAAGGGGACATCTAATGCGTGCCAACCCCTACCAAATAATACATCAAAATTTTTTAAACCATATTGTCCAGAAAGCTTTGTCTTTTCACCTATTGAATGTTTTGGAAAATGATCTTCAATGTTTGTATCTCCTTCTTGCATTTTCGAATGGCTAGTGCTATTTCCAACCCTTGAAATTTTGTTGCCACCACTTCTTTTTAGCAGCCATAGTGTCATTTTTTGTAACTGAAGAACTGTAAGCATGCTCACAACTATTACTGCAACCTTTTCCTACTTTCAGTATTCTCTGCAAGGAATACAATAAAATATTACCATTCAAACCTCCTCAATATCTCTATACTAAACATAGAAATAGGATGCTGAGATCCCCTTTCTACTCCAAGAAAAATCATGAAAATATTTTAGAAAAAGACTACGATAATTCTCTCAATCAACCAGCTCCATGATACAAGTCAATGATAACATGGTAATGGAGCTGTTTTTGCAACAATCCTCAAAAAATTCCACCACAAAGTATGGTTCCTCCTCCAAGTGGTTGACCATGTATCTACCTTCACGAACAATGAATGAATCATCCGTAGAAGCATGTGTGGCCTCCCCCCAAAGTGTATTCCTTCTTCAAATCTTGAATGAATGCACAAATACCATGCAAAACTCCAATAAAGTGGCACTTGTTGCATCATGAGTAGAAATTTTGATCAATATTTAATGTAGAAGATGTCTAGCTACACCTAAGCACTACTTGACTATCTATCAAACAAACTCGGTATGATGGAGACATCTAGTAGAGGTATCGAGGGTGAAATCTAGTAGAGTTGAAACTCCTTTAAGGCATTAGCAGTAGTGCAATGTTACTATTTGGCAATAAAGGTTTAGTTGTTGACACATTTAAGCGTTGTGGCTTGGTACCCAATTTCCATAGTGTATGCTATAATTGCAATCCATGTATTTGTGATCTTGGTAAGTCTAACCATATGTCATTATAGTAATATTATGTGATTAGAAATTAGATAAATCATAAAATTTCTCGGGGAAAGTTCACTCTATGATGATTACTTCTACTAAAATCATCAATGCTTGGTTAAAGAGTTTACACTCTTAATATAGAATAGGATTCTATCATACATTTCAGCATTTCCTTTTACAAATTAATTGAGATAAAATTTTTACAGCACACGAGATTTTGAAATTCCAAATCCATTCTTTCTTGATTGTGTTTTACTGAACTTGACAGGATTACAGTGAAATGTCATTAGCCTATTTTCCATCTCATGTGGATGCCACATATGACTTCAAATATGGTTTTCGTTCATTTCAGGTATGCTTAAGCATGCTTATTTGTTGAGTATTATGCCTCTCTTTAAATGCTTCTTTCTTTTCAAGATACAACTTCATGATTTATGTGTTATAATTACAATTCTATAAAATGTAGGGAGGTGATAGACCTTTAGCATGGGAAAAAATTGGAAGAGTAGCAGCTGCGGTTGTGACAAAGATGATACTTGAGCTAAAAGTTGGTATTGAGGTACGGTCATACTACTTTCAGTATTGCAATTTGCAGAAATCTGTTGAGGCTTCTCATATAATTTTTTTCTCTCTACATGAACTAGACATTTTTAAATTATGGGAACATTATTTCTCTACTAAATTAAATATATATTGTTGATCTTTAAATTTACAGAAAAATTATATAGTGTGGAATACCTCATTTAATTACATAAATTTCCAATTATTGAAAGCAATGTCGTGAATGCTATGTCAAATTGTTTTCTCTGATGGTATCTATGTAAAAATGGCTATAGATAATCGTTAAAGGACTCATGTTAGGCACATGGTACACAGTATGATGTATGCATACTAATATTGCTAGGATGTAGGAATTTCCATTTTGTAGTTATTCATAAGATCTGAGCAGAATAATTGTTTCAAGAATTGAAATTATGGCAAGGGATCTGAACTCACAAATTTTATCATGCCCAATTTTAGGCATGTGGCTTGGGCAATACTAAATATTAAGCTAGCTTTCGTTGACACTTAAATTACATAATTTAAAAATTAATACATGTAAGTGCTATAAATCCATCAGCTTCTAGCCATCATCTAGTTAACCAAAAAAATAAGTAATGGAATATTAGTGGAAGTCATGAAAACTAATGAAAATGCATGTTATCAAAATGTACAATATAATATTATGTGTAAAAAATTATTTAAAACCACCATCCTGGAAATTTACCACTTATCAGATTAAAAATCTACTGAATAAAGATATGACTGGGATGTTAAATTATCCTAAAACCAACAATCTAAGAAAACCTATCACATCCAGTTACTTGCTGGAATTATTAACTCAAAAAAAATTGGGATGTAAAGGGGTAATCAATCAACTAGTAAAAGATAAAACCAAACCTGGAGTGATTATGCAAAACTTTTGGATGTATACGAGTAGTCAACCACCTATTAAAATACCATAGTCAGTGACAACCTCCTTTGGCAAACTGTATGAGGCATCTTCAAATATTAGACTACACTAGCTTATAAACTTTCCCTATTAAGTAGCACTATCTACTTAATTCATATACCACACACTTCACAGTTTGTGTTGGAATTCTACAAAGCTTTTGTTTTTGAAAAGACAATAACCACACTAAATATGAATCTCCCTTTCCTTCAAAAGGTTCCCATCTACAATGTGAATAAAATTATTTCTACCAAGTAACAAGGATAACAACTTTAGAGTATAGAACATCTTGACAAGTACTAAGGTCATGATTTCAACCATTGATTGATCAGTTGCAGCAAATAAGGGGAGATCTAATGCATGCTAGCCCCTACCAAATAATTGATTCCAAGATTTTGGGTTAAATCAGATCCTACCATCTAAAACAGTGTGTTTCCTTTAACATGAAAATAATCATCTAATTCTTCATTTAGAAATCAACTTGTAGCTTAAAATATATATACAGGAAAGAGAGCTATAAAAACACAAATCAACTGATGTACATTAACAAAAGAAATCTTCAGCCAAATATTACAATGAATGGATTTTCGACTCTTAGCACTTTACAAAAAGCTCTCAACCCATTCCTCACTCTCTCTGTATTCCTCACTTCCTCACTTGTTTTTTCTTCCTCACACAACCCTCCTATTTATACATAAATATGAATTTATTCCACTCCATAAATTCCTCCACACAAATATCAACTAAATCCCAATTTAGATTTATCTTTTTTGGACTCAACAAAGTCTCGTTTATGGAATTCCTTATCCATAGATTATCTACCTAATTCGACTCCAGTCATATCCTTAAAATTTAAGGAATATTTACAATAATCCTCGCATTTATATTTTCTCTCCTAATTTATTAAAAATGAGAAACTTAATTAATAAAATGATTAAAAGTCATCAACCCCCTAATTTCATAATTGGATAATGAAAATTTAGCTTTGATGCTCCTGCATCAGACTCCCCATGTAGAGAAATTTCCATAGACTCCTGTCTATGAGGTCTGTCGCTTTTCTATAACAATGCGACAACCACAAGTTTTGATGACTTGCTCCCTCCAGGATTCCAAACTCTGTTCTGCCACTAGTCCTTCAAAGTATCAACTTGATTTGGTAATCATCACTCACTCTGTCAATCAAATTCCATCAGCTTCTCCAACACTTTCTTTCACCAATTCCTCTGAGTAATTCTTCTTTATCGAATTACTTTATCTCCAACTGAGCTGAACACTTAATTTTCTGCAATGAAGAATAATCAAGAACTCCTTCTTGATTACAACTATAGTCTTTGATTACTTTAATAGAAACAATTTTCTCATCCAGTGTTGTACCTGCATTCACCAACAATCTGTTAGTTTTAAAAAGATAACACCTTTTGGTCTCTTTTGATGCTTCAAGCACCAATATTCCATCATCAAATTTTTTCATTTTGGTAGATCCTGTTTTGAACTACTGGATGCTTTCCTTTTTATCCTACTGGATCAATATTTGTGTCTTCTTTATGTCTCTATGAACATAATTTTCTTACTGCTTCTGATCTTCCATTTAAACTCCAAATAACTTCTGCTCAATTTCTCTGATTTCGACATCATATCTGTTAATTTTGTTTTCTGTACCTACAATTACATCATTATTTGAAAAATTATAACATTCATTCAACTCCATAAATGTTAAAAACATTTCATCTCTATCCTGCCTACTATCTACAATTTCTTCAGGATCAGGTTCTGCAAGCTTTAGTTCTCCCTCAGGTTTCTTAAGTTATTGTTCCAAGAACTCGATTTCCATGTGAAATCTTTCCAGCACTTCATCACAACTTTCCTCCCTAGCTTCATTCTTCTTCTGGAAATCTTCCTGAGTTTTCCTGGTTTCACCATCACCATATTGTAAAATTCTATCAGCAAATTCACTAAACAAATAAATTTGTTTATCCCTTTGGAATATCTCTTCAGAATTTCCATTATGCTTCTGCTCTGTAACAACTTCAACTTGTTGTCTTACCAAAAACAAGAATTCATTTATGATTTCTTCCTATTGTAACAAATCAATACCTTCCTCCTCTGAAAGGAATTTTCCATCAAACTCCACCTCAAGAGTTTCATTCTCCTCTGTGACAGTTTCACCAGACTGTTCACCATATTTCGCATATCTTGTAAACATACATAAACTATGAGATTCAAAAATGCAAAGCTTCATAGCCTCATCTACATCTCTTTCCAACACATCTTCAAACTCTTCTAAACTATCCCAATAGTTCATGAGATCTTCCTCATTGATCTCTTCACCCATAATTTCACCCTATTATGGGCCACAAATGGAAACATCCATTTATAACTCAGCCTTTTTGAGTTCTTCACACCTTATCATCAGCTCGAGCTTCCTCAACTCTTCTGCCAACTATATGCTTACCTACTTTTCCCTCTATGCATGTGGTCTCTGCCACTTTACCTTCCTTATCATGGTCCAACCACGTGTCTGGTCTTTCACATTTTTTTGCAAAAATTCCATTAACAATTCAAGGTGAACTGTTATCTTAGCCTTCTCCTTCTCTTACTTCTCATCCGTCAACTGCTCACATATGCCACTTACCTTGGAATTTTTCTTCTTCTTCCTTCTGCTGTGGTCTTCATTAGATCTTTGTAAATAACTATCAACAGTCATATTCCCTTCCTTTGGGAGCTTCATCTGTTCACATGTGGATTTCATTCAATCCTCCTTTCAGCAATCCTTCACGCTTGTCGTTCATAAAAAAGGTGCAAGTTCTCCTCTTGCTCTTGGCTTCTCTTGGTTCCCTGTCTTGGGACCAATCACTGGCAACTCCCATGCTTCTCTCCGCTGTAAAATAACAATTGCAGTAATTCATGGTACAATGACCAACTCTTTGGGTTTTGGGCTCCGCCGATCATGCACCCCATTACATTAAGACTCTTGACTTGAGCTTACGACTCTCTGACTTCATAATTACACCGATTCTTCATATTGGATGAGAAAATACTAAATCTTAACTCAAAATATCCAAAATTTCATATAACTCTAACCTCTGTTTTGACTTCAAGGCTCAACCCAATAATTATGATAGTGGATATTTTGACTTAATTCAAGTTATACAATCCTCCAATAAAAGTACAACCCTAATACATTTTAGGATGTAAAATCTTCACTCTCTTTCATACTTATCAAAAATCATCAACTTTCCATTATCATTTCACATGATATGAAATTATTTAGTTGAAATGCAATCCATGTTTTCCAAGATTTATTTATGGTGAAAATAAATAAACCATTCACTTTTCAACAGTGAAAAATACCTTTCTGAATTACCATACATTATGCTCCCTTCAAGGTTATTAATAAACCTTCTCTTCCAATCTCAATCCTCTGGATTCCATTCTTATGTGTCATCTTTGTCACTGTAAATATTCGCATGCCTTTCATACCATAAATTCGTCATTTTAATGCAAACATTTTTCCTACACTTCTATGCACCATACAACATCAATTCATATCCCTTTACCTGTATAGAGAGAAAAATCTATTCATATTTCAACCTCTTCGATGTACAACCTGTACAGTTTTTCCATCCTGAATATCACCTCCTTAGATACCGCCACAAAGATTTTACAAGATCAAGAAATTTTATTTACAATCTCAAAACAAAAATCAAACAAATTCTCCCTTTTCCAACTACAAGCTTTGGTCCAAAATGATTTAACCAAAACTATGAAGAATCCACATTATGCATAATAAACCCTATCACATAAAAATGCATATTTATTTTTATATCACCCAGGATAGCGCATTTTCATTCATTTTCCATTCATTTATATCTCCGCATTTGCAAAATTTCCACTCTTTCATAACATTTACAAAATATCATCTTCTTGAGTATGGCAAGGAAATTTAATCATCCAAATTTTAAAATACTTCTACTCAATGAATATTGATTCATTCAATGAGAACTTACCTTGAATCTTCTCGTGGTTGAAATGATCCAACCCTTCTCTTGCGTATTCTTTTAGGAATACATTCAAGCCTCTACAGACTTAATTTAAATGTTCAAGGTCCATTTTCTCCCTAGCAAATAAATCTCTTCCCGGCAAACAAATGTTAGAAACCTTCATAGTACGCACAATCTCCCCTCTTAGTTTAAGCCAAGTTCCTTCATCTCAATCTCCAATTTCAATTTATTACTTTTAAAACACGAAATATTAATGTAACCAAATATCCTTTCAAGATTACATTCTCCAAAAAAAAAATGTACAAGAGTTATTTGCAAACACTTTACCTTGATCAATCCCAGTGACCTTTTCTTAAGCTAGAAGATGGTACTGTGGAAATACTGGATCCATAAATTTAATATTCCACTGGAGCCGCACCTCTTTTAAAAGTCCCACACATGCAATTTTTAAGTTCATTGATACGACTGGCTTCCAAAAATTGATGTAGAAAACACAATTTCCACTTCACAATTTAGTATAGGAAAATTTTCAATCATTCCAAGGCTTAGGTTTTCTCTTCAAAATGAATGAATTGATTTGTCTTTAACCACTTAGTATGCCCTTCCAATATCCACTATATAATTACATAGAACAATAAAACATTGCAACTTTATGCAAACTTCATTTTTTTACATTAATCAATGGATCATTGTTATCATATATAATAATAACATAATTAAAAGTTGCAATTGGAATCCATTCGTAAACTTCGACACAGTTTCGATTTTGGAACCAACACAACTAAAAAATGTGACACAGAACCTTTCAAGGCACGATTCAAAACATGGAAATGCTACCATTAAACAAGAGTGATGTGACATTAATAGCCAGGGCATAAACGTTGGGATGGGTTCAATGTCGTGGACTCTGTCTACAATAAAGGTTTTACTACTTACCATATTTCACCCCCTCAGCCGTATGAGCTTGCAGTCACCCAATTTAATGCCTGTGGGATGTATGCCATGTCGCACGCTATGTTCCCATGTGTGTTTCTCATCACCATATGCTTATGCATGGCCGCACTCCAATCTCACCACAATCTTGCATCTACACAGATCTCCAACGCTATTAAATAAATTGATGCTTCTACAACTTTGAAGAAGTTAATCCCACAGCACAATTATGTTACCATGGGTCGTTCCAGCCAATCAATCATCTCATGAATTTGAGGAAAATTATTTGTCACTGTTGTGTGTCAAATGTTAAAATATGATGTCTTCCTCATGCACTGGATCCACTGCTTGAATTTCCCGCAGGTGCCTTCACAACCATTACAGAAATCAAGCAATTAAATATGGTTCAAGCTCTGTAATTTGGAATTTCGTTTGGAGCCTGCACTAAGCTCCATGCAATTATTCAACGCAATCTTAATTCTTGAACCCACAATTTATATAAATCAACATAGCTATCACATGATATAGCCAAGCAACATCAACCAAAATTTCTATTCTGACTTAAATGTTACGCAGTAAAAAAAACAAACCGCAATCATTGTTGTCGATGCTAACACAAGGAAATGATGACATATATATAAATTCAATGTGACAAAAGCCACTGATCTGCATTTCTGAAGGTTTTTTCCATTAAATCACTAGCAATATGTCTCTAGCTTGCAGTCAAGGGCACTTTGCGATGCTAAGCATGACACGATGATCATGTTCACTGCATTCTATATTAATAGCTTTACGTAACTATATAACATTGTTAAATAAGCCTAAATAATCTATTTATTCCACTGTGTTTTACCGTATCGCTTGGGTGTTTTCCTACGTCCATAACAAAGCTGCACTCCACTACAGTGCTTTAGAACTGCGCACCATACTCCACAACGAAAATTATCTCGCTACAATTTCCATAATAATATGTGGCATATCAATATACTTGCAGATTCAAAACAAAATGTAGAACAAGAATCTTTCCCGCTCTGATACCAAAATGATGCTAGGATTCTAGCTTAAATTAGATCCTAGTGTCTATAATAGTATGTTTCCTTTAACATGAAAACACTCATCTAATTCTTCATTTATAAAATGAGTTGTAGCTTAAAATATACATACAGGAAATAGAGCTATAAAAACACAAATCAACTGATGTACATTAACACAAGAAATCTTTGGCCAAATATTACAATGAATGGCCTTTCAGCTCTCGGTGCTTTACAAAAAAATCTCAACCCATTCCTCACTCTCTCTGTATTCCTCACACCCTCACTTGTTTTTTATTCCTCACACAACCCTCCTATTTATACATAAATATGAATTTATTACACTCCATAGATTCCTCCACACAAATCTCAATTAAAATCCAATTTAGATTTATCTTTTCTTGGACTCAACAAAGTCCTGTTTATGGAATTCCTAATCCCTAGATTATCTACCTATTTCAACTCCACTCATATCCTTAATTATTTAAGGAATATTTACAATAATCCTCACATTTATGATTTCTCTCCTAATTTATTAAAAATGAGCAACTTAATTAATAAAATAATGAAAAATCATCACCCCCCTAACTACATAATTGAATAATGAAAATTTACCTCTGATGCTCTTGCATTAATAATACATCAAAAAATTTAAACTTCATTGTCCAGGAAGCTTTTCCTTTTCACCTATTGAATGTTTTGGAGAATGATCTTCAATGTTTATGTCTTCTTCTTGCCTTTTCGAATGGCTAGTGTTATTCCCAACCCTTGAGATTTTGTTGCCACCACTTCCTTTTAGCAACCATAATATCGTTTTTTGTAACTGAAGAACTGTAACCATGCTCATAGTTATTATTGTAGCCTTTTCCTAGTTTCATTATTATTTTCACGGAATACAATAAAATATTACCATTAAAACCTCTTCAAAAACTCTATACTAAGGATAGCAATAGGATGTTGAGATCCCCTTCCCACTCCAAGAAAAATCATGAAAATATTTTAGAAAAATATTACAATAATTCTCTCAATCAACCAGCTCCATGATACAAGTCAATGATAACATGATAATGGAGTTGGTTTTGCAACAATCCTCCAAAAATGGCACCACAAAGTATGGTTCCTCCTTCAAGTGGTTGACTATCTATCTACCTTCACGAACTATGAATGAATCCTCTGTAGAAGCATGTGTGGCCTCCTCCAAAGTGGATTCCTTCTTCAAACCTTGAATGAATTCACAAAGACCATGCAAAACTCCAATAAAGTGGAACTTGTGGCATTATGAGTAGAACTTTTGATCAATATTCAATGTAGATGATGTCTGGCTACACCTGAGCACTACTCAAATATCTATCAAACAAATTGGGTATGATGGATACATCTAGTAGAGGTATTGAGGGTGAAATGTAGTAAAGGTGTAACTCCTTCAAGGCATTGGAAGTAGTGCAATGTTAATATTTAGAATTAAAGGTTTAGCTGCTGACACATTTAAGCCATGTGGCTTGGTACCCAATGTCAATAGTGTATGATATACTTGCAATCCATGTATATGTGGTCCATGTAAGTCTAACCATATGTCATTATAGTAATAGTAGGTGATAATTAATTGGATAAATCATAAAATTTCTCGGGGACAGTTCACTCTATGATGACTACGTCTACTAAAATCATGAGTGCTTGGTTACATATTTTATACTCTAAATAGAGAACACGATTGTGTCATACATTTTGGCATTACATTTTAAAAAGTAATTGAGATAGTTGTTTACAACACACGAGCTTTTGAAATTCCAAATCCACTCTTTCTTAATTTCATTTTACTGAACTTGACAGGATTACAGTGAAATGTCATTATCCTATTGGCCATCTCATGCAAATGCCACATATGACTTCAAATATGGTGTTCGTTCAGTTTAGGTATTCTTAAGGATGCCTATTTGCTGAGTAGTATGCCTCTCTTTAAATTATTCTTGTTTTTGAAGATACAACGTAGTGGTTTATGTGTTATAATTGCATTTCTATAAAATGGAGGAAGGTGGTAGATCTTCATCACATCAACAATTGGAAGAGTAGCACATGTGGCTGTGGCAAAAAAGATACTTGAGGTGAAAGCTGGGACTAAGGTACGGTCATACCACTTTCAGTATTGCAATTTGTAGAAATGTGTTGTGGCTTATCATATACTTTTTTCTTCTTTAGATGAACAAGACATTTTTAAATTATGGGAACATTATTTCACTACTACCTTAAATATATATCGTTGATATTTAAATTTACAGAAAATAATATAGTGTGGAATACCTCATTTAATTGCAGAAATTTCCAATTATTGAAAGCATTTTCCTGAATGATGTGTCAAATTGTTTTCTCTGTTGGTATTTATGTGAAAATGGCTACAGATAACGATTAAAGGACACATGATAGGCACGTGGTAAACAATATCATGTATGCATACTGATATTACTAGGATGTAAGAATTTCCATTTTGTAGTAATTCATACGATAGAAGCAGAATAATTGTTTCAAGAATTAAAATCATGCCAAAGGATATGAACTCATGAATTTTACCATGCCCAATTTTAGGCATGTGGCTTGGGCAATACTAAATATTAATTTTTCTTTCATTGACACTTAAATTAAAAAATTTAAAAGTTAATACATGTAAGTTCTATAAAGCAATAGCTTCTAGCCATCCTCTAGTTAACCAACAAAATGAGTAATGGAATATTAGTGGAAGTCATGAAAAATAATGAAAATGCATGTTATCAAAGTTTCCAATCTGATAGTATGTGTTAAAATTTCTTTGAAACCACCATCACGGAAATTTACCACAAGTAAAATTACAAATCTACTGAATAAAGATACAACTAGGATGTTAAATTATCCTAAAACCAACTATCTAAGCAAACATATTAGATCCAGTTACTTGTTGCAATTGTTAACTCAAAACAATTTGGGATGTAAAGGGGTAGTCAATCAACTTGTAAAAGAGAAACCCAAACCTGGAGTGATTATGCAAAACTTTCTGATGTACAAGAGTAGTCAATCAACTATTAAAAGACCATAGTGACTGATAACCTACTTCAACAAACTGTATGAGGCATCTTCAAATACCAAACTACAATAGCTTATAGATTTTCCCTATTAAGTAGCATTATCTACTTAATTCATATACCACACACTTCACAGTCTATGTTGGAATTCTAAAAAGATTTTTTTTTTGAAAAAAAGATAACCACAGTAAATATAAACCTCCTTTTCCTTCACAAGGCTCCCATATACAATGTGAATGAAAGCCATTCTACCAAGTTAGAAGGATAACAACTTTCGAGTACAAAACTTCTTGAAAAGTATTAAGGTTGTGATTGCAACCATTTATTGATCAATTTCAGAAAATAAGGGGAAATCTAATGCATACCAGCCCCTACCAAATAATACATCAAAAAATTTTAAACCGTATTCTGCAGGAAGATTTCTCTTTTCACCTATTGAATGTTTTGGAAAATGATCTTCAATGTTTGTATCTCCTTCTTGACATTTCGAATGGCTAGTTTTATTCCCAACCCTTGAAATTTCATTGCCACCACTTCATTTTGGTAGCCATAGTGTCATTTGTTGTAACTGAAGCACTATAAGCATTCTCACAGCTATTACTACAAACTTTTCCTAGTTCTAGTATTCTCTACAAGGAATACAATAAAATATTACCATTCAAACCCCTTCAACAACTCTATACTAAAGGTATGAATAGGATGTTGAGATCCCCTTTCTACTCCAAGAAAAATCATGAAAATATTATAGAAAACTACTACAATAATGCTCTCAATCAACCAGCTCCATGATACAAGTCAACAAGAACTTGATACTGGAGTTGATTTTGCAACAATCCTCCAAAAATGACACCACAAAGTATGGTTCCTCCTCCAAGTGATTGACCAAGTATCTACCTTCACTAACAATGAATGAATCCTCCTTAGATGCATGTGTGGCGTACTCCAAACTAGATTCCTTCTTCAAACCTTGAATGAATTCAAAAATACGATGCAAAACTCTAATAAAGTGGCACTTTTGGTAGCATGAGTAGAACTTTCCATCAGTATTCAACGCAGAAGGCTCCATTTGGAAAATTCCATGGTAGAAGTGCAATCTACAAAGGAGAACACGAAGTAATTATCAATGAGTCGACATCCTCATTGTAATAGCTTGGAAATGTGTCCAAGGTGACTTCCTCTCATATAAGGTGTCCTCCCCATTGACTAAAAAATTTCTGGAAGGGGTAATGAGCCTTAAAATATTTATTGAAATTGTGAGTGCCTTATAATCATATGTCTAGAAAACATATCAATTATTTTCCTTGATGAACAGATCTGAAAAAGGTGTTTGAATTATTTTTGGAGATGCAAGTGAGACTTGAACACACTGAAATAGATCTGAGAGAAAATCATATATTCTTAACATAGGTAGAAAAATTGATCACTCAACACTCTGAATGCATGTATGACTACTACTATATTTCATGTTACCTTATTTTTTATAAATGCTAAGTATATTTTGTTGGCAAATATCATCTATTCACTAGTGACTGCCTCTTCAAGTGTGTAAAGAAACATCAAATTGTTCTCAAATATTTTCTATAGGTTGTACAAATTTGTTTATTTGTAAGCAGTGATGTGTTGAGCTACAAACAACCCTTGTACACTATTTTAACTCCCACATCCAATGAAGTCAAAGTAGTATGGGGCTTCTTCATTTTGTTTTCGATTTCTTAACCTACATGAACTTTGTCTTGATTTTATTGTTTTTAATTTGAAATTTTTAATGAAATTTTCTTTATTTGTTTTTCTCACAACTCATTAGGCTCTAGAAGATGTGCATAAATATTCTCCTACCATGCTTGAGAGTTAGTTTTTTCTATTGAAAATTTCCAAAATTTGTCCAAAACTCTCTTTTCAGGGCGCGCAAAGACATACTTATCTATTCCATTCAGGCCAATGACTTAGTTATCTAGTGGACCATTCTATGTTCTGGGTGAAGGAGTCACACTTCTCAATTTTGAGAGAGATTCATTTTACACCTGGGAAAATGGACATGCTTCCTTAAACAGCCAGGTTGGTAATGAATTCCTATTCAAAAAAATGTACTTTATGTAATTATCTCGTGGCATACCTACTATCGTTTGCATCATTTTACGCAACTCAATCTAGCTTCACAGTTTCTACTTCTTTGCCTATAACATGCTTTCAGATGTCCTTTACTGAATTTTATATCTGCAGCTCTCCAACACCTTTCTGTGATCTTCTTACATTCTCCAAGTTGCCAGAAAGTGTGGGTATTCTAATTGATGTTAGAGGAGAGGTACACTAGCAACCATTTGCCTCGTGGATGTTGAATTTACTGAATAGATGCCTTGTAGAAACAAGGCTTAAAGTAGAAGGCATTATTAGCTCATCGTTCAAGTATGCATATTGTAGTTTACTTTCTTAAGGAGACGATACATTACAAAGGCCTTATTTTGACTTTATTCATTTAGCAGCATCATCATTGGACGCAGAAATAATTCCTATCAAGAATATTGTACATTCAATGGACCACTATTTATGATTTTACCATGGGTTCTTTCCTTCATACTTTATATGTCATATACCCTACATGAATTTTTTAATGTACAAGTAAAGAGTTGCTCAATGCTAAGCATGCTTTCTCAAACATTTCAAAGTACAAGTAGCAAAGAAATATTTATGAACACAGAAACACTTTTGTAAATTTTAAAACTTCCATGGTTGTTTTATGATATTAACATCCAATATGATATCATCAAGAAGACAAAGTGCAGAATTATGAGTATGTTACCTAAGGTAGGGATCAAAGCAATGAGTGAAAACATTTTTGAGGTTTTGGACTTAGCATTGCAAGATCATATTGCTGATGTCCAAGCTGAAGATGTTGCATCTATGCCAATTCTTGCCTTCAATTCTATCTATGTTGTTATTACAACCATGTGTAGAAGATTGGAGGTCTTTGTTGAAGAAAAATCTAACAAAGTTCATGAAATTTTAGCTCATGATATTGGATACATTACATGCTTATCTAGTACTCCTTTAGCAACCGATTATGAAACCAATTTTATGTGTTAAATCCACAAAAATGTTCGTTTGAAAGTGATTTTTGGAAACATAAATTTTCTTATATCAAGATTATTTTGTGCTCAGTGTGATAAACAAATTTCAGCTAACTCAAGGAAAAGTGACCTTGATGTAACCGTATATCAAATATAAAGGAAATACATTCTTAATAATACAATTGTAAGAGTTTTCTTTGAGTATTTGCGAGTCTCTCTTTTCTCAACTTATTTTTAGTGAATCATTAGAGAAATTTCATGTTTCTATTCTGGGAAGAATTTCTCATCTTCTATGCCATGCAATCAAAAGTGGCCATCTAGGAACAAAACCTTTGTGGATAAAATGCCAGGATATACTTCCACTTTATGAGAAGAAGGTTGTGAGGAGATTTCTTTTTTTTTTTGAAATCCATTACTTCATTGAGAATAATGTAATGAATATTTGTTTGAAGTTCATGACGCATGCAACCAAACAAAATAAGAAAATATGCTTGGAATATTGAAACATGATTTGGAAGCCACTGAGGATCCAGATGTATTTGGGACTTCGTTGGAAATGGTAGCAGAAATTATGGAAATGGCTAATGTCCATGGATATTTGTTTTTTTTTTCTCATTTTATTTATTGATTGATAAACTTAACAATTCAAATAGTTGGATAAGAGCAACAACTGCTAGTTTAACACATAAATATGCTAGTTTTAAATAGAAGGGAGGAATCATATCAATCATTTTCAAGTTTGGTGGAATTGGAGATGAGCGTTTGAATGCTCGAAAGAAAGTTTTGTCAAATGCCTAGTTATGAGAATTGAATTTGTAGAGGCCATTTTTGGTATATCAAGTGCAGATCGTGTTCAAGATATGGTCCATGTGGTTCTTACAAAGCTTGTAGTTTTATAACAATAGAATTTCCATGCATTATCTACTTTACATGAATTAGAAACATAGTCGAATACAATTTTTCCAGTTTTGTTGCTAGAACTGTGTCACAAGGCTCTATTGTTTGTGTTTCTTCACTCAAATAGAAAGGAACGAGCTACTGTAATGCATTTCTATGAAGCCCAGACATGATTTAATACTAGAGATCCTTTTTCTAGTGCGTTGCGAGTTCTGCTTGAGGAGTTTTTACATTTTCTTATGGATGTACATGGTGACAATAATGATGAAAGGATATCAAAGGTTCTAGATATGATTTAAGAGGTGGCCAGTCTTATCACTGGATTAGATGATATTCTAGGGTTTTTAAGGAACTATTTTTTTCCATTTTGCTAATTTAGGAAACAATTCCTTGTAAGCAAGGAGGAAGAGGTGAGAGTAATACTAGGTGACAACTGGCAAGTGGGAATATATCACATTGTATTTGTAAAAATCTAATTGTAACTCACGTGTTTAGGATACAAAAAAACACCAATGACCCCATTGATTTATCCATCAACTACTCCATTAATTAATCTCATTATATTTTGGATTTTATGTAGTATAATATATCTGCATTTGTGGCATTTCTCTCTTGTAGGCTTCCTTTTATTTTTTAAGTGCCACTAATATTGCTTCAAGGAAAAGGATAAATTAGGAAAATAAGAAAATAGTTACACTTGTTATCATCATCCTATTTTCATAGATCTTCTCATCTTTGTTTGCAAGAACATATAAGATATTGGGAAAAATCTTGCCATCTTCTAGTATCATTCTGATCTATTGTCAAGTGATTAGCACAAGATAATTTTCATATTTGACCCATCCAGGCTAATGTGAATTGGGATAAGTTGATTTTGGTAAATTTAGTTCCTTTTCCAATCAAACCAGGAGAAGGTTATTTTGGTTTCCATTATCAATGACCATATATGCTAGTTTGTGCTTGATTTGACAATTCTATGTACAAAGAGCTTATTTTTTGTTGGCAAGTCTCTCTTTGGAAATTAGCATCAATTGTGGATCAATGTAGTTGGTAATTTTTACATCAACCTCTAATTTTATGACCTCTCAATAATACTTATAAAGTAAGTGAACATTGCATTTAGGGTCGAGTTCATCGTTATTCATTGCTAGTCAAGTTCATCTCAAGGAAGAACAAGTTTAGTATTATGAAAGAGGCTGAAATACTCCGTTCCATGGGTAAAATTAAAATTTTCTAAGGTGTTTAGTTCTCCACTCAAGAAGGCTATATTCATTCTTACACTCCTGTGGCCTAATTCTGTAACAAAGGAATTGCAATAACCAGTCACCGGGGAGCTCAAATCTAGTCTTTGTCTTATGGGCATGTTTCTGGAAGGTATGATTGATATTTTTCTCATATCCTAAAGTTGTAACCTCCTCAGAGTAACATTGTGTTGAAGGAAGAGTTTCCAGACAAGTTTCCTTGCTTGTTGTAGCATTATTGTGGGTTTATTTATGTATTTTGGATGATATCACAATCTCTGTGTGTGGGTTATGTAGATTCCTTAATTACATGTGTGCAAAGAGTGTCACTTAGGAGAAAAAAGAAGCCATAAATGCTGCTAAGTTTGTACAATGAGGAAGAGATAGGCGTACTCCAAGAATTAAGGTCATAATTCAAGGGGTCAATGTTGGTCCATTTCTGCCTTCAGAAATGATATTTATCACTTATTTATAACCCTCCAAGCTGGGATCTACTGCTCTTATTGACTCATTGTATATGTTGATTTCAAGCTCTTAAATGAATTTTTTATGAGTTGGAACTATCTTTATCTTGCCTTATATCAACATTGTATAAAATTTATGGATTTAATATTAGTTTGCGGGTTGAGAATAAATGGCTATGGCTTGTTACTTTTATGGCTCCCTTATCATTCCATAAATTTTGTAACATGCTGCTATGTAACTCTAAATTATTTTCATGAGTAGAAAGGAGTTAGTATGCTATTGTATAGTGCATATCATTGGTGTATCCCTTGTTGAGTTTAATTTAAATGGTATAATATTGTCTGGAAGTGTTTTTGGGAATTTTTGTAGCACTGTGTTGTTCATCTAAAATTAAATTGAAGAAAGGTCCACCTCTAGTAGTTCTACACTCAAATCGTTACAAAAAACCCCTCGCTAAAGAAAACCCAAAACTCAGAAAATATAATTTCCATTTCGAAGAAATTTGAACCGGAATATTGCAATGACAAGTTTGAAACACATTTGTCAAACTTTGGAATTTCCAAGTGTATCCCGTCTGCAAAAACCCACACTCATATTTATGTTATGGGTGTTGGCAGTGATATTGACCTTCAATATGCAAGAATGTCTAGGCTTAATGAGAAGTATGATGTGTAAAACTACGCCATTGTTATTTTAGAGTTACTTAGACGGAGGATAGCTATGGATAATGAATCTAATTTTCTTCAGTTGGTAAGATGATAATGAATTTGAATTTTCTTCATTTGGGATTGTATTTTTGTCAATTGTGAATCCTTTTTGTCTTGGGATACTACATGAACCAAGAAAATGAATAAATAGCTTTGGCTCATCTAAGTTTGAATCATGAATTTATTCAAAGCATCACTACCCTAGGAAAGTTATGGATCGCATGGAAACAATTGTATATGACAACCATAAGTGAATGTGCAATACAACAGTGGTGAATTGTTTCTATGCTCATGGTACAATTAAACGTGTTTTGACTACTTTTGAAGCAACAGGTCATTCACTGTGGACAATACCATTTATCTCCCAACAAGGAATGGAAATAGAAAATGAAAAAGGCATTGAAAAGGACAGGCTAGAGCATCTAACTTGGTTGTTAGAGGCATTACAAAGCTATTGCAGGATTTTAGAGTACCTTGTGAATTCTTCTTCATTCTTAACTGTGCACTTTAAATCACAGTTAATGCAACCATTTGATCAAGGCTCTGTCACTATTCTAAGGGATCCAAAGATTTTTGTTTGCACTCTACAGGATCAATTTCTCAATGTTTTTCTACCTATCTAGAGAAATCCAATGTGTTGTCACTGCAGTCCATCTTTGATTACCTTTTTTATTTTTATTATTACTCATGTATACACTACCATAGGTGATGTAATTAGAATAAATGTGTGGTTTATTTTCTTATATCCTGTTCTCTGTTTTTCCTAGACTCCTTGTGGCCACAATTTCTACTTGAAGTGCTTCCAGAAATGGGTGGGAGAGGGGTAGAATAACTATGAAAAATGTCGATTTCCTATTCCCTCCAAAATTACCTCTTAGGCCAGAATCAATGTAAACCTTTTAATAGTTATCCATATGGAAAATGATGTAAAAAATGCAGGTGAATCCCAATCTGGACCTTCGAAATTTTAAACATGCATGTAGAATCCAGAAAATCCTAATAAAGCTTTTATTAATGAATGCACAAAACAAAAGGGTTTATCAAATGCAACTAGTGGACAAATTTTTGTTACTGTTCCACATGATCACTTTGGTCCAATACTTCCAAAGAATGATCTAGAATGACACCAAAGTATGCTTGTGGGAGAATTTTGGGGAGATAGAAAGAAATGTAGGCAATGGGATTTTAATCTTCCTTAGATTGTTGGTATTTCTAGGTAGTATAACTATGGTGCTCTATTTGTAGCACTTTCTAGTGGGTATGAGTATCATGAGGACCATGGTGAATGGTTTCCTTATACTAGAAGGTGTGCAAATTATTTTTCTTAAAACTATGCATCTAGGAATGGTTAGTACTTTACGGTGAAAGAAGAATCTGCATGATTTTATGACATAAAAATTCTTTTCATTATTGTTATTGAATTTTTATTAATAAAATTTCCAATGATACTAAAATTACTTTCACCTTTTTGTATAATATTTTCTCTGCTAAAAAGTTATGAATTCGCTATGTTGTCAATAGTGGTGGAAGAGATCTTAGTGGGAATAGGAGAACAAATAGGGAGTAGTTTTTTGACCAAAAGTTTGATAAACCTAATTAGGCATTGCTAGTTAGTTTTAATATGGTTTATCAAGTCTGTGTTGTTAGGTATTTTTTCAATTTTCTTAGCTTGAAGCTGTGATAAAGCATGATATATACATCTGTGCTTTAGCTTATGAAATAGCCTTAGGTTGCAATTCATTCATTATGTGGCTAATATAACTCTAATTTTGATGTTTGGAAGTTGGTTTCTAGTCTCACAAGGAGAAGCATTCATCTTATGCACCAGAAAGTGGTGTTAGGTATGATGGCATATATAGTAATAGATCTGAAAAATTTTGGCATGAGAAAGAAATTCATGTCATGATTATTAGCTGAATGGGTACCTTTGACTAAAAGTTTTTTTTTCCATCTTTTATTATGAGAGACCTTATCCTTTTTTCATAGGTTTTATGTTTGACATAATATAGCTTAATTTCTTGCTTTGTGTCTAGTTCCATGTGGAATTTGTAATTCTATCTTCTATAAGATTTGGCATCAAGTACTTAGTTGTGATTCTGAATATGGTATGCATGTTGAAAAATTTTGTATACAACTTTTCTTTTCATAACTTCAACATATTATGTCAAGATTTTCTTGATTTGACCTTGGTTTTTGGAATATTATGTCAAGCATGTTATTTTGATTGAATGTCATATCATTATTGAAATTTACCCTAATTTTTCATTGTTCGACAATGATATCTACAAAAGTCATATTCAAGGAAGCATTCTAGAGGAATTTGGAAATAAGAAGAGCCTTATCAGCAAAAAATTGTGTAGCAACAACATTACAAATTAAATTCCTTGATCATTGGGAAATTTGGAGGCACTTGTATTTTTTGTAAGTTTTCTTTCTGTTATGTCTAGATGGTCATGATGGAAACATCCAAACTGGGATTATATTTTTTAGAGATAATGTGTCATATAAGAAACTGAGCTACTCTAGTTCTCTTTCATTTTTCATGTCATATGATTGATTATTGATGCTTGTATGATAATCACTGAATGAACAGCCACTTAACAATAATTAATTAACTGGACAAATTCCGAAGGAGCTTACTCAAATTTCAAACCTTAAAGTCATGTAAGTCGATTTCTTGTACATAATCTCTGTTATTATTATTATTATTTACATGTAACAATTGAATATAAATTACTCCAACCATTAATGGTTTATTTTAAGATTTGATTTGCACTTGCAAGGATGTCTCCAATAATAATTTTTGTGTGACTATTCCAACAAATAGACCATTTGAACGCTTTCCAATGACAAAGTGAGGATCTTTCCCTTAACATTTTTTCTACCATGATTTTGGTAGAATTTTTTTAGATTAGTGTTTGGATTTTAATGTTTATCGTATCTATTTCTTCACGTCTTCAAGATTGATTATGTCTATGGATTTCTTGGATCTATGATTTTATACCACCATATGCATTTGCATTGATGTTATTTAAGAATTATGGATGCAAAATACAGTGAAATTGTAATGTATATTTTCACATTGAAATTGTATATGAGATGATTTTTGCTGAACTCCAACTAATATAATCCTCATTTCAAAGAAACTTGTACTAGAAGAGAATTAAGCTTTGAATTAGAAAAATGGAATATATTCTGAAAAATATGATTTCTGATCAAATATAGCCCCATTTCCTGATCATTAAAAAAACACTATCATGAAAATAAGAAATGATTTTGGAAACGATGAATTGCAGAACTCTCCAACTCAAAAACAAGTTAGCATATTCACCTTTGTCTGCATTAGAGAAAAACGAACGAGTAACATTAAGTTTTATTTGAATATTTATAGAATCATTTAAGAGATTCTAAATGGAAATTGCATGTGCTAATATTTATCAATTGATTACAGGGAAAACAAGGGGCATACATAATTTGTTGGTTTATTGGAAATGGATACTTCTCCTGCTAGAATAGTACGTTGAAAATTGAATATTATGATACTGAAGCTATATTCCCAGTTCATATCACAATTTACAAAGTCCTGCCTTATTATTTTTTAGTTTCTTGTTGTAACCTTGTGTCAGCAATACTTTTCTCCACCCATTAGATCTTTACTAACCAATTTTATTGTTGAAGTGTCATTTATTATTAGAGAAAACTAGAGAAAACAATACAACTACAAAAGTGGAGCATGGGAAATTCTTAGTAGAAATTTTATAGCTCTACTTTGTTTACTTGTGACATTTTATTTTATTTGTTTATACAAGTCATCTAGCCACATAGTGACCACTATTTCCCAACTGATGAAAACTTGTTCGAGTTTCTTGCTTTTATGAGGAAAAATGGCATTAAAAATATTGTTGATGTTGAGTTATATATTGTATACATCCTTTATAGTCTACTGTAGTTTATATTCTTGTTTTCATTGGCTTTTACATCTTGTACTTTTTTGTGTCAGAAAATGAACTCAGTATTAATGGTAGAAGCAGGGATTGAAGAAAGAGGAGAACAATAACACTATAGCAACAAAATGAAAATTAAAGAGAGAGAAGAGAATTGGTCTAGTGGTACTCGTAGATCCAATATCTCGCACAAGACACACACATGGAGATTGATGGTCAAGTTTTCCGAGTTGGTGAATTCACCTGCAATGCCTTGGCAACATAATGATAATGTTTTGAAGCGATGAAACAATAATTCATGTGTAAATTGTATTCCAACAAAGATTAAGTTGGAAACTCATACTGTAATATTTTACATATTATATAATATAATTTATGTGGTTGAAATTATTTATAGTTGAACTTAATATTGTTTTTTATTGTAATTAACATATGCAACTTTGTGTTTTCATATAATATGAACATGCACATTGTATGGCATTCCTTAAATCATACAAAGTAATTTATGTTAATTAATAATGAACACAAAATCGATTTAAAACTACTAAATCAGTAGTTTATATTGATTAATGATCCACACAAATAAAATGAATATACGACTAAATTAGTCATTTATAATGATTATTAATGAATGTAAATGAAATGAATATAAACTACTAAACTATTCGTTTATATAATGAATATCAAACTACCAAAAAAATATAAATGACTACTACAAATGATAAATTTTTTATTACAAATGACGACTAAATTTTGCATATATATGACTATTAGTAGCTAATTTACAATATCTTATAACACAACCAAAATTTAGTCAAATTTCTTCGGTCATTAATTGGTTTCAAATGATGACCAAAATTTGCATATATATGACTATTAGTAGCTAATTTACAATATCTTATAACACGACCAATATTTTAGTCACATTTCTTTGGTCATTAATTGGTTCTCTCGAGTGATCATATAGTAATATATTTTGTTGTATATTTGGTCATTAATTGTGACAATTAATGAAAAAATCAGTGATTAAATCAATTACAAAATCGATGAATAAATTAATAACCAAATGAATGACTAAATTAATGACCAAATGAGTGACCAAATCAGTGACCAAATTAATGACCAAATATACTACTAGAAAAGAAAATTAAGATAATCAATTAATAACTAAGCTAAAAATGACTAAAAGTTTGTCGCATTATAAGATACTATAAATTAACTAATATTGGTCACCGAGTGAAAATTAGTTGTTTATATGCAAATTTTAGTTGTTTTTTTAGTAACTAATTAGTCATTTTGTACTAGCTCACATTTGGTTCATGTGATATTATTTCTATTCCTCACTTATTTGAAGTTTGAAGCTCATTCATCTTACAAAGTATACTCGCAACTTGGAAATCCATGGATGGTTTGGTTCATTGGTTTTGGTAGGGCACTAATGCTATATGGAACTTATTTTGACATCCCATCTAGAGTTAAGAGGGCGCAGGGTCAATGTGATGTTGATATACATCATTTTCAAGCTTCAAAATTGAGTTGTAGGGCACAAGGTCAATGTGGCGCTGATATACTCCATTTGTAAGCTCAAAAATTGAATAAAAATGATATTTTATTTGGAGGTACAATTGTTATTTCATTTTTCACTACTGAAGGGACTAGTGTATTCTTGCATAGGATTTGTTTTTTATGCCCCCAAATCCCCTATCAATTATGGAGTTGACAAAGCTCATCCCAAAGGCCAAGTTATTCAAGATGAATTTAGGGATGTCATGTATATTTTGGAAGAAACGGAGATGGAGATTTGAGCACCCTCTTAAGAAATATGACACTCATAGATTTTAATCACTCTTTCAGCATCATCATTTGTTGTCACTTGTACCTAATGTGAGATAAATGTTCAATTATCTAGAGGACGGATAGGGATAAAGACTTTGCAGTTTTTGGTCCATCCAAATTTCTTATAAGCTATAAGTTTTTTCGTAGCTAGTGATGTACCCTAGGGTTCCATTTAGGGCATTTTTTATCAAAAGTGTGTTTTTGGATGGAATTTTCCCGATATATGGTTAGTTGGAGACTATGAAAAAAATATTCTAAGACTCTTCATTTTCCCAATTGTGGGAGAATTTGGCAGAATCTATATTGAGAGCTTTGTGAGGGACACATTCATTGGAGGGCCACTTTATCTGAATACTATTGATGTCTTTTCCATTCTTCCTTTTCAAGGATATAGATTTTCTTTTTGATTTCTTCTTTATCATTGGATGATCCGTTGTAAATCTGTTTTTGAAATTCATCGTCTGAATTCCATCCCTCATGCTGCAATGAGATATGCTATCAGATTTTTCATAAGAGCACTTTGTTGATGAAAGAAACTAAGGATTTTAAGCCCACAACATACTTTTATTTCATTTATGTTCTGGCTAATCTATGGAAGAAGATATGATCTTCATTGTATATACCCTTCCACTTTTGTTTCTTCTATTTGTAAATACTTCGCTAGATTATAATACATATTTTTCAAAAATAGAAGTAACACAGATCCATATTAACCCACGATGTTCTAAGCACGAAGAAAATTAATTCTTGTTTCCTTTGATCCCTATGAGGGAATGTTGGTGAGAGAGGAAGAAAGGGGGCATACAAAACTTTTCTATGTCACTGAAAATTTAAAGAATATAATTTATCCTTATTATCTCTCAACACATATTATTCCCATGTGTATGTACATTTTGTTTGAGAAAAACCCTAAATTTAGAGGAAAATAAATTTTGAAGTGAAGGGAAATGGAGGATAGAGCCAGAATGTATCTCTCATAAGATTTGTTTCTCTATCAACCTGCACCCCCCTGCAAGCGTTATTGGCCTTGGCATGTCTTGTAGTCACTCTGAGGTTGAGGCAAGCCTTTTCCCTTATTTTTGGAATCATCTCTTACCTCTTAGAAACAATCTTGATGAGTTATTAAAGCTATACTCTTTTGAGAACTTTCTCCCTTTGATGGATGGGTCTTCCTGTAATTTTTCATATTTTCATTAGTTGTTGGTTTCGAAAGGAATATCCTAGCTAACCTTATGTCCATTTATAGCCTTGGTTCGGCTGAGATGGGCATTGTTGGCAAGGAGAATCAACATATGAATAGGCTTCCTCCACCAAAATTGGTGTTTTTCTTAATTCCTAATTCCTAATGTATTTCTAATGTCTTCTAAGCTTTCCCTTAAGTTGTATAACCAAAGTTCTTTAGGTGTGGTAACGCCTCAATACCATAAGAGAGAGGGAAACCACACAACATCGTTTTTGTTCATTTCACAGTGCATATGTGAGCTAACGATAATGTCACTAGTTTGAATTCTCAGAGGACGGTGGTAAAAATGTGTGATAAGGAGGTGGGTCTGAAAGGGAGTACTTGAAATATGGATCATATTTTATCTATGTAGGACCTTTTGGATCACTTCGTCTCCTTTTTCAAGTGCCATCCTGATTTCCAGGTATTTATCGATATTTCTGGTCTCGAATCCTTAACTATCCACATATGAACCATTCAATACACATGGGGTTATAACGGTTTACATGATATATATTAAAGAATAAAAAAATATTCCATTTAGAGAAAGAAATAATTCAATTAATAGAGTGCCAATAGAGCTTGCATGGTTCAAAGGGATGAATAAACAGGACAAAATAGGTAATTCTATTCGTGGATGGAAAGGAAAGTTGGAAATAATATATAAAACGTGATGACTAGGATCAAATAGTCTGGATATTGGTATGCATGTTTCAACCTTATCTTAATGCCTTAGCATTTATTCACATGGTAGGTCAAGTATAATATCTCATTATGATTATTGATTAAACCTCATCGTGCAAGTCAATGTAATAAATGAGAAAACCTACAAATATGTTGTGGCCATGTCCATATTTTACAGGGCAAGCTAAGTGTTGCCCAAGTTATTATTAGTAAAGTTCAGACCTTTCTGTTAACATAAAAAAATAATAGACTGACCATATACAACAAACTAGTGTGTGCAATGATACCCTGGATCACATAATTACAATTTACAACATTAAACTAGACTAGTACTTGTTTGAAGACACCCAAAAAATACAACCCGACGAGGATTGGAGGAAGTTCAAAATTTAATAATAGTCAAAGAATATTTAATTCAATGCAATGTAGAGCTTCAATATCAGTAATTGAAGTCATCTCAATACATTCCCATAAGCAATGCATTCATTATAGGTTAACAATATTAACGTCTTGTTTTTATCTTTGTATTTAAAATTTGCTTCCCATCCATCTAAAATTCTTTGATGTGTAGAAAAATTTATGTTGCTTAAAACAACCCATAATTATTGTACATAAGAATTTATTCATAGTATAGGAGTGCAATTTTCCCACAATTATTCTACAGAATAATTTATTCATGGACTAAGAGTGCGATTGTGGCCCTAACCTCTTATCTTGATTGAACGATGCATTAAGCGGCTAACGAGAGGCTAACTGGTTTGATGATTACAAATAGACTCAATGAAAATTAAGAATCTGTTAAATAGCATTTTTTCACCGTCCCTACAATCCCTCGCCCCGCATATTGGAGGGTATTTCCTGTGACCTATGGGCAGTGTCATACTCTGTAAACACCTTCTTTGCATCATTTTTCATAAGGAAATCATTTCTCCTTTTCAACATTTCCTCACAAAGCCCATAAAAACCTATGTTTTGGCATTGGCGTGGGTAGCCAGTTCACCCCTCGTGCCAATGTGGAAGATGTACACTAGAGGCCACATCAGCTAGTGCTCTGTCTCTTTTTTGTACCCATGCCAACCTTTTTGGGAATGTTTTTTAACAAATTAGAGGCAGAAGTTTCCTTCAACCACTTCAGGGATCAGTCACAACAAGTGGTTAAACTTGATAAGCCACGGTTCTCTTCCTTTGGGTAATGGTTTTTAGAACATTCTTGAAGATAGGACTCCCCTCCATGATTATAGGGATCCTAACCTCTCCTCCTTCCTCTATATAAGAATGCCTTAGCCCTTTAGAAAAGCTAGCTGAACATATAGCCAAGAAGCTGAGCTTGGAGAAGAGATACTATAGCTGAGTAATTGCTATCGAGAATGTAGAACCAGGAAGAATCCCATAGAGAGATCCTCATCCGAATTCTCGATGAGCTTTGTGAGACGCGCTCCACTGGAACACTGTTGGAGGAGACCACAATGTCAGAGATTGGTTGTACTCTTCCTTCCTCTTAATAATATACTCGACTATGGTATTGGTTCCATCATTGTGTTTTGTTTATTGATGCATTGATTTGGTCTTCCTCGACTAACTGATAGTTATAGATGTGAAATAGTATGTTTTATGTTGTCTTTGTTTCTTGTGTATGTACAGGTATCTACGTGTGAGAACGAGCAGATCGTGATCTGTCGAACCAGGAGCAAGAGGTAGCCACTCTTCCAATGATGAAAACAACACATGATATACAGTAAGTTATCTATCGGATCTCCATTCATATGTTAACTAGGAATTCATGTCATAATGTGTCTTCTTTTTGGCTAGACCCACTCTAGGGCTAGTGGGATCGCCTCTGTCTGCAGAGGGGATTTACCTCACCAACAAATTGATGACTTTGCTGGGGAACAAGTGCTATAAAGGGTAGCAACTGGTTCTGGTAATGGTCGTACTTAGAACAATTATAGGTTAAGAGGCTGGCTAAGAAGACCACTCATTGCAGTAGTTCCTCAGGAACGGGTAAAACAATCAAGTGAAGGAATATGATCGACCGAGCAGATGGTGACGATGGAGTGATAAAACCAGGGCTCATTTGGCAAAACAGGATGATAAAATGGAAATCTCGAGAGGTAAAATGATAATGGTTTCATTTTTACATAAGCTTGAAATCAGGAAACTCTTCTTGAAGTTGGTTTCATTTTTACACAAGCTTGAAACGGAAACAAACTATGCTTGAAAAAACTAAGCATGCCCCCAGCATGGTGACTCAATTCGAGGTGACCCAATTGGCGACTCTCTTGGGGATCAGTGTGAGTTTGTCTTTCATCTATTAGGTATTCTTCTTGGTATTTTCTTGCTCATCTTGCCTTTCCTGGTTGTTTTGTTGAGTCTTAGACCCCTGTTTAGCACCAAAGGATCAGATCTGACCTCTGTTTTTCCAAAATTTTCATTTTTTCAAGGTTGGCTTGATTGGCGCGGTTTCCAGTCTGACAGTCATGCCCACTGGCTCTTGTTTCTAGTTCATCGCACGTGCCATCCCCTATCTGGCATGAAATACAGCTAGACAGTCTCCCCATTTCTTGTAGGTGCTAGGGTTTTCCCTGTTTTGGAGTTTTTGGTCCATACTGGTGCCTCTAGGTGTTTTCTTGAATTGATTTGAGTGCTTTGAGATTGTTTGTCTCTGTTAACGACCTCCTTCCTTTGGTTTTTTGTATTTTTTTTTTGTAGTGCTAGGGTATGCTGAGCCTCCTGTAGGAGCTTGAGTCTTTTGTTTCGCAGTCACCTTTGTTATTTGCTTGATTACATTCAGCTCCCTGGATCCATTTTGAGTGATTGAATTTGGTGGAATGAGTCTTGAGTGAGTCTTGCCTCTTTCATTCAGTTTTGCTTCTTGTCATTCCAATCATAGCTCACATTGCTTGTATGGGTCTGTTTTGACATCTTTGTTTTATTTGAGAGATTGTGACATTGGTTTGAGTTCTTGTCTTGTTTACTTTCGAGTTGTTTGGATTATTTAACTTCGACTCTCACATTGATATTCTCGAACTAGTGTGAAGGTTTATTTTTCATGTCATGTAGTGCACTGTTTTCTCTATTACATTCAAAAATCGAAAAATTCGTTTCGTTCTTGGATTCTTGTTTGCATTGTGGAATTGAAAAATCTTTCGCATAACTAGCATTGGGTATTCTAGGAAAGATTTCTCGTTTTCATTAGCTTGCATCAGATTTTATATTGGATGCTTCTGCATGTTCTCATTATTTGTTGTCAATTGAAAACTCCTAAAACATTCTCGTAGATAGCGCTTCATTGAACGAAATGGTATTCAATGGCATGTAGCTTGCATTTAGGGATTTATGAGATCCAACATATGGTAGGACCTTGGAATTGAAATATAAATACAATTTCAACTTCAAATTTATTAAATTAACCTAAGGCAACATTGAAGCTTAATGAAATATTTAGTGGTCTAAGTTAGAGATGTGTTCCGACGTCTTTAAACCTAACAGCTATCATTCGCCATTTGGCTTCAGACAACACTAGTATGGAGTTGTGCTCCCTGTACCATCGAGTATATAAAGGGAGACCCCTCTAGGTTGCAATCATTTTATTCGTAGGAAGCCGAGTTTGTTGCCTCGTAACTGTGATACATTGAACACAACATTTGGGGAGACTACCTGCACGTACGTCAAGTCCTTGGTTGATTTCTCTTTCATTTCATAACCAAGGTGTATATGGCAGTTCACGGGAACCTGGTACACCCTTTTACCTAGACTACCTGAGCAGTCATTTTCAATCTTTACTGACTCCATAAATTTTGAAAAGATCATCGAGCACTTGTCCTTTCATGCTCATTTGAACCTGAAAGTGATAGAGTCACATTATGCATGTTTCTCAACTTTGAAAATATGAAACGACGGAGTTTTGTTTCAATGTCTTAAAAACTACTTACCCATGAAATATTCCTGGTTAAATTCATATTCCTTAGCATTTTGTTTTAAGGTTGCTTCCGATGGAAACGTTTTTGGAGTTAACCAACCAAGGAATCCCCTCCGAGTGGAATCTTTCTCCTTTTCCTGCTTTTGGGAATGTTGGTTCTCCTTATATGGCAACGTTGTCCCTGGCTGGGTTAACTGTTGGGTTACCTGTATGGTTATTTTCAACCTCAGTGGTCCTGAGTGTTCCATCCACCGTATAACCATCTCCTCCACCAGAACAAGATCATGTTGCTTCTAAGGTGGACCTCTCCCCTTCTTTTCCTATTTCTTCGTGTTCCTCTTCTACTTTTCCTAATGAAAGTCTAGATTTTGGTAACCAGGTGGCCAAGAAGAAGAGGAAGAAGACAAAGAAGAAGAAGTCAGATAAGCGAGAGGCTAATGCTGAAGCTATTGTGCTTAAGAAACCTTCCCTTCCAGAACCATCCAAGCTTCCACGAAAAGTCAAATTCCCTTGCATGTTGTGCAAATTTGACCATCTTCTTTAAGACTGTCCTAGAATTCCCAAGGTACTTGAAGCATGGTCCAATGGTCATCTGCCATTGCCTTTGGCTTCTAGAAGTCATATTGGTGACACATATTTGACTAGTTCTGATAAGACGGGTAAAAACAATGGCAAGGTTACCAATACCTGTAAATTTTGTGAAGGGCATCATCACATTCACCTTTGTCTTTACATGGATGAAGCTAAGAGATTGTTGGAAAAATCCACTATTTCTACACCCTACCTTCTCTCTAGTTATCAAAAGATTTTCTCGAGTCCTCTGCTAGTTCATTCCACGATCAGTCAAGCATCATCATTGCTTGATCCTACTCCCTTGAAAATTCAAATTCAGGAATCTGTCCCCAACCATCCATTGATCAAGGAATCAGTCGATCTGACTCCATCTGTGCTTCATTAGGTCTTTTCCATTGAGAGTGGATCTTTTTCCCTCATGTTCTTCTTGTTTCATCAGATTCTTCGGACTTGGAGAAATATTCTTCCATCCCTGCAGTTTAAGAATTCGCTTCCCCTACTCCCATGATGGGAGTCCAAGAGATTGCTCCTCTTACTCTGGTAACACTGGGTGACAACCATCTCAGTTTGATGGTATCCCCTCCAAGTAGTTTTTTCACTTCCTTTGATTGGAGTCTATTCACAGGATACTGCCTTCCATCGTATGTGCATTTTGAGATAACATTAGAGACCTTTGATTTGGTCATACCTAGCACCATTATAGATGAAGGCACATATGTTAGTATTTTGTCTTCCACTACTTGCAAAGCTTTAGGTTCTCCACTGCTTATGCGTGTTACGCAAAATCTATTGGCTTTTAACAGAGGAACCAGTCAACTGTTAGGGATCCTTCTGAAGTTTCCTGTTACTTTGGGAGGGAAAACCATCCAGATCGACGTGATGGTTGTTCCAGGCCCCTTAGATTTCAATTTTCTCTTCGGGTGCGACTATATTTATGTCACGGGGACAGTTCTCTCCTCCCTCTTTCGTGTGATCCATTTTCCACACAAAGGTCGGATCGTGACCATTGATCAGCTTTCATTCATTGGTCCGGACATGACATCTAGTCCACCGTCATCCCTTCCAGGTCTTTATCCACCAGTTGTATCTTCATTTCCACACGTTAATTATGTGCATACCTATCCTTTGCCCACCGTCAGTGATGGTTCCATTGTGCATTGCATGCTGGGGGTATTAGGTCCTGATTTTCAAGATGTTTTTCTCTCATTCGACGCGAACATCTTGGAGTCCATGACTTCTTATTCATCATGATGAGATGACATCGAAGTAGAGTTCCTTGTCCTTGTGTCAATATCCTTCAAAAATGAAACAAGATGGTCGGAGCGCGGTTAATTTTCTTGTGTCAAGCTCCTTAAAAAATGAAACAAGTTCCTTAGAGCAGAGTTCATTTTCTTGTGTTAAGCTCCCTAAAAAATGAAGCAAGTTATTCTGAGGATAGTTTGTCTTCTATGTCAACCTTGTTTAAAAAATGAATTAGCCCTGAGGATAGTTCTTTTAATGTGTCATCTTCGTTAAAACAATGAAACACTCTCTTGTTCAATTCGAGTCTTTGATTAGATCTCATAAAATCCCAGTCGAGTCTTTATCTTGATCTTGTAACTAAACCTTCACTCCCTCCATCTGTTTACTCAGGTGCATGGACTAAAGCTTGGGGGCCATGTACCTTGAATTGAGTCACCATGATGGGGGCATGCTTAATTTTTTCAAGCATAGTTTGTTTCCATTTCAAGCTTCTGTAAAAATGAAACCAAATTCAATCTTAGTTTCATGATTTCAAGCTTGTGTAAAAATGAAAACATTCCCATTTTATCTCTTTTGATTTCCATTTTATGAGCCTATTTTTCTAGATGAGCCTTGGTTTTATCACTCCATCATCACCATCTGCTCAACCGATCATATGCCTTAACTCAGTTGTTTTACCCGTTTCTGAGGAACTGTTGCAATGAGTGGTCTTGTTAGTCAGCCTATTGACCTTTACTTGTTCTGAGCAGTTCTGCCATTACCAGAACTAGTTGCTACCCTTTATACCACTTGTTCCTCTAGGAGGAGTCACCTTTCAGCTCTTTTCTGACTCTCTAAAAACTGAAAATATTTTCGAGACGCTTTTCATTTTGAACTCATTAAATGGATGCGAAACGATATCTACCCAATATACATTTACTGATTTTTTGGGCTAGCATAGATTATTTACGAAAAAGGAATACCTTAGCCTATTGTGACTAAGAGATTCTCTCAGACACAATTTTTTACCTTTTCGGATCTATGAGACTACCTATGAAAAGGGACTGATGGATTTTTCTTTTCTGCCTTCTTTTCAAACTCTCTAAACATTAAAATATGTCGAGTTCTCCCTTTGTCAGACTTGTTAAACATAAATGACATCGGAAATTGTCAATCATGACGTTACCGAGTTCCTCCTTCCTAGGGCTCGTAAAATTTACTCGGTTAGATTTGTCAGAAGGATGAACTTACATTGCAAGCATATTTTGTCCCCTTCAAGCTTGTTTTCAAAAATAATTGGGGTACTTGCCAGAAACGGTGGAGGAAAATGGAACCACATTATAGTCGTGTTGGCAGTATGTCACTGTTGAACATGGCACTTGTTTGCATTCATATCGGGTTGGGGACATCTCATCTCGTTATTTATTTTCCTCCATGGGTTTGGGTAATCTCTTTTGACCGCTCATCTAGTATTTTCCACCTCACCATGACCTCAAATCCCTTGATGTAAAATACTACCAAATCCAGTGTCATGCCGCCGATATGTTCAAGAGAAGTTTTCTTCCGAAGTTGTCAACCTCCCTCTGATTCTCTCTTGGTATTGATTCACAAACATCATATTCCTCTGTCTCATGTCGATGATGTGGGAAACATTATGGCCCACCTTCGATCAAGGTTCCTTCCTGTCGACTCCAGCTCATTATCCAAGAAGCTGATCTAGAGACTCCCTTCAGGTACCTTGGAGCCTGCATGCCTCAATGGCAGGTTCTTCACACTTGACGTAAGGTCCACATCATTGGCCTTTGATCGATTGACTCTGTAGGTGTTCTACGTCATATCATTGTTCACATTTTGTGGATTGTACCTTTTATACCTTGAGAGCCATTTTCATTATTGGTGGTTTCTCTCGCATCTGTTAACATCTTTCATCATTGGCTGGTAATCAAATGATTTCCTTGCATGTTTGACTTCAGCTCACATATTCGCATGCTCGATTTGGGTCGAGATGGAGCGCAAGACCCTAGGTTTTTTTTAACAAAATTCAGGTTGTGGGTTCTTTGTGGATTACTATGACTTATTACATGAATCTTCTGATTGGATGGATGTGACCATACCTGAGTCTATTTATTGATCCCTACTGCTGGATGGCTATGTCCATAGCTTGGATCTCATTGTCTATATACTCTATTATGGGTGGCTGCACCCATGCCACATGTCATGTATCATATGTATCAGTTTTACTTGTACTTGCAGGTCTTCCGACAATAGTGTTTGGGTCGAACGCGTTCTCATAAAGCATTTCACCCCTCCCTCCCTCTTGGACCTCATGCTTTAGGGGGCATCTGTTACACAGCATTTTGTCACCGTCCCTGTAATCCCTCGCCCTGCATATTGGATTGTCTTTCTTTTGACCTGTGGGAAGTGTCATACTCTGCAAACACCTTCTTTGCATCCTTCTGCATAAGGACATCATTTCTCATGTTGAAATTTTCCTCAGAAAGCCCATAAAAACCTATGTTTTGGCATTAGTATGGGTAGCTAGTTCGCCCCTCACGCCAATGTGGAGGATGTACAGTAGAGGCCGTGCCAACTGGCACTCTGTCTCTTCATTATACTCACGCCAACCTTTTTGGGAATGTTTTTTGAACAAATTAGAGGTGAAGGTTTCCTTCAATCACCTCAGGGATGAGTCAAAGCAAGTGGTTAAACTTGATAAGCCACAGATCTCTTCCTTTAGGTAATGGTTTTTATAAAATTCTTGAAGATAGGACTCCCCTCCATGATTATAGGGATCCTAACCTCTCCTCCTTCCTATGTATAAACATGCCTTCTTCCTTTAAAAAAGCTAGTTGAACATATAGCTAAGAAGCTGAGCTTGGAGAAGAGATACTATAGATGAGTAATCATTATCAAGAAGGTAGAACCAGGAATAATCCTGTAGAGATAGCCCCATCCAAATTCCCGACAAGCTTTGTGAGACGCACTCCACTGGAACCTTGTTGGAGGAGACCGCAACATCGGAGCTTGGTTGTACTCTTCCTTCCTCTTAATAATATAATCGACTATGCTATTGGTTCCATATTTTTGTTTTGTTTATTGATGCATTTATTTGTTCTTCTTCGACTGACTAATAGTTATAGACGCGAAATAGTATGTTTTATGTCGCCTTTTTTTCTTATGTATGTACAGGTATCTGAGCGTGAGAACGAGTAGATCATGATATGTCGAACCAGGAGCGAGAGGTAGCCACTCTTCTGATGATGAAAACAGCACAGGATATATGGTAAGTTATCTATCAAATCTCCATTCATATATGTTAACCAGAAAAATTTTCCGGCCAATAGCAGGGGACCTCCACAGTAAAAAGTCCCAACTAGACTCTAAACCATTTGGAATAGGGATCACATCCGGGGTGTGGGTTCGATAATCGCTTAATTCTCTTTTCCTTGGGTCTCGATAGGACTTCAATGAACCTGCGGACACACGCGCTTATTCAGATGATACAAGACACATGATTGACGAATTAAATGAACATATAACACTATGTGTAGAAAGCTGAACAATAAACCACGGGGCCAAAGGAAATGTTGTCAACAGCATATCATTAGGGTCATGCTTGTATGTTGTTCCAACGACAAAAGAAGCAATTCTTTATGGCAGAACACCCTTCACATCCTTAGATGGTTTTGGTGATAATGTAAATGTCAGTAAACAAATTTATTAACATTCATTGAGAAAGTGAAATAAGCTTAGCACCATTAA